>JAQGAW010001794.1:0-17459 GCA_034698025.1 Phthiracarus crinitus
TGTTGTTTAGTATAATCTGGTTTTATTTCATCAATAATATCATTAATAACATTTTCTATCGGTTTCTCCGGTTTTCTGTTGCCAAGTATTACATCAGCTAATTCTAGAATTCCTTCTCCCGATCTGTTTATACCAATACAGTCGTCCTCTATAAACGTGAAACAGAAGAAAAGCTCTAAATTACGCATTCTTTGCTCATTGATAGTAAATGGATAGCAGAAACATGTGACAAGCTCTGCGTGACCACCGGTTTTCAATGATATAAACGCTGATCTTTTTTCATCATTGTTTGTAAAATAACTTATTGTTGATTCAAAAGTTTTATCCTTAAGATTCCAATAGTATGGTGAATATGAATGTCTAAACTTAGATTTTATGATTTCTATTGGAGTTTCATTGATCTGACGAATGAAATTATTCTCGTTTTCTTTTGTGTTTACTGTTCTTAAGAGATATTGACTGTTCCTTTTCATTGCTCCACTTATTTGATGACAAAATAATTTTGCATTAATTTGGCGAAACATTTTCTTTAAATGAATATTTCACTAATAATATAACTTTTATAGTTTTCTTCTATTTTGATAAATTAAAATATATAATGCATGTTAAAGATTAATTGTAATTAAAATTCTTGATCATATTTTATGTAATTATAAAACAATAAGATATATTTGATTGCTATAGAAGATTTAGCTGATTACTATAAATTTTATTTTTTAATTTTTTATTAATTATTTGAAAAATTATGTATGTATTTATTATAGAATGGAACCTATTTTTATTAATAATTGCTTTTCTAGGAAATTATTTTATTTATAATTAATTTAAATTTATAATTTTATTTAAATTAGATTAAAATACTTGAAAAGTTTAGTATAAATGTAGCCAATTTTTAATAATATTTCAGGTTAGTTTTAGATAATTACTAATTTATATATTAAATTAAAAAATGTAATCTAAAATAATATCATAACTTATTGTTTAACTTACATTTATAAAAGCTTTTGTAATATTAATTATTATAAACGGTGTAATTATAGAATCCAATTAAGCAAACATTAATGAACACCCGTAATATACTGTATAATACTGTTTGTGTTAATTGCTTAATAACTTATAGTGAAATAATCAAAGTCTGAGACCACATTCTCTTAAACTGGTTTGATGTTATAACGTTAAAACATATACCTTTAGGATATAAAGTGTTGATTCGCATAGATATGTATACATTGTATATTATTTAAAACTGCTTTAGCATTGAAAAAACTGCTTTTTAAAACTCGTCAATAATATTACACAACTGATAGTGTTATGTTATTTTATGTTCTCTCTATTGCTCTTACATTACAAATATTTATCGTTAACATTTGTAATGCCAACAACATATTCGTAAATTATATTTAGATATTGAATTTTTAGCCATAATATATGTTAAAATATTTTATATGCAAACTTTTATTGAATATAAATAGTATGTATTTAATGTGTCCTATATTCAAATTATTTAGGTTAAAGTCTAGATTAGCCCATAAAATTGACCAAACTTTAAAAAATGATTGCCTCAAAATGTTAGAATTTACTACTTTATTATTTCATAAGCTATAACTCTGTAATTTTGAATGCATACGAAACACTCAAAAAGGAGTCATGTTAACTCCATTTAAATTTGCTATTTTTGTTATTTTTAATCAAACAGAGCGAGATAATGTTAAGAATCGAAACATTAGCTAATAATAAAATAATAGTTAATTTTTTAAATGTCAATCTCGTGCTATGATTATAAAAATTAAGTAATGCAAACGTAATTCCAAGGCAAACATAAATTGATTTATGATAAAAATGTGAACATTATTATTCGAAAAAGCACTTGTTTTTATTTTAGCGATGTTTTTCATTGATATTGTATATACATTTATAAATAGTACTTCAATGAATTAAAGCTATTTTATGAAAGATAGGTTTTAAATAATTAATGATCACATATTATTGAATATTACTAAGAATTTCTCTGTTATTCATAATTTTTAATTTAATAGAGCCTTAAAATAATAGCATTTGCTACTATATTATTATATAAACCATAAATCTGTAATTTATTTTTGCATACGAATCACACAAAAAGGAATCGTTTTAACTTCTTTTATTAATGTTATTTTTATGAGAAAAACTTTAATGAGAAAAGCTTTAAAATCAAATTTAGAAATTGTATTTAAATTCGTTGATTTTTCCGAACACTATGATATTTAGTTCAAAAATTATAATAAAAATTTATAAATAAAAAATTTATTTTACCGTATTTATTAATTTCTTTTAAATTTTAAAAAATGTCTTATAAATTTTTTTCTCAATTGTAGTTTTGGACATTATATAAACTAGAGTTTTAGCCAGAAGTCTGGAGAATAGGTTTTGAAATTCGATTAAAAACTCCACATTTACACAACCTATAAATTCCTAAACGTGCCCACATCTAACCTGTCCCCACATCTCCCCAACAAACCCGTTCCCAGATTTTTGGGAAGAAATGTTTGTATGATTTCATCCATATATCTGATAAACCCTTTCCTATGGTGTTGTGTGTTAACCACGCCGAATGATAGAACAGACCTAAAGGCGCGCGATTTGATATATAGTGACGATTGAAGTTCTTCAGTAACATATCGTAAACACCCAATTCATCGCTAGGGTTAGTGCACGCGTCACCCATCGAACATCGACCGCCACGCAAGTCCTGCCACATTGTCATTCCCACTTCCCATACGCCTGCAAATCATTTTTCAATGTATTTTATTTATCAATCTCTTTATTAAATATTTTTCGGATTAAACCTGGAAATGATTTCGTAGGACACGGAGGAATCATGCAGTGGTGGTTCAATGCGTAGTCGAGTGTGTATGGAAAGAATGGCGGATTGTTTTCGGAAACCGGTAGCGAAGAGTCGTACGTGAAGTTGGTTTCATAGAGCATCTCAAACATATGATTGCCTCCCGTTTGCAGAAACGGAGCTCTCATACCTCGGATGTCCTCAAACTTTACTCCACCATATAAATGAATTATCTCTCTTTGGCCATTAATCTCTGCGATCCACTCTTGTTTTGAGAAATTCTCGCCAAAACTATGCCTAAATATATCAAAATTTTCGATAAAAATAAGAATAAAAATTTGAGTGTTCTTTAAACAAAAATCAAAAAACATTTATAGGTAACCATTTGAACCAATTCTTATAACATTGATTTGCTAAACTTAATTCAAAATGTATATTTTAATCTAATTTACAGTTTATATTAAAAAAACTAATAAAGTAATTATTCAAAAATTTCTTACGTGATACCATGAGACGCTATTTCATGACCTCTAGAATACAATGTCTGAACCTTTCCATAATCAGTCCACTCGTGCGACACGTAAAACGTTCCCCTTATCGGACATCCATTAGGATTAAACCGATCACCAAATAACAGCTCATATATTTCCCAATTCAGATCATTAACGGCGTCATCGAACGTTATCATAACGATTTGTGGTATATCTCTAGTACTAAAATCTTCGGGAATATCAGACCCACCACATCTACAATCAGGTACTTTGCACTTATTTGAGTCGCATTTCGACGCAGCGATTAATGGTTTCGGTGTCGGATGTATGGGTTTTGGTCGTGACGCTGGTTTCGGTGGTTCTCGAGACACGTCTTTCACGATTAGCCGCTTATTCGTTGGACGAGCTTTGCGCGAATATATCGACGGTCTGTAATAAATACATTATAAGTTGTCGGATATATATAATAAGGGTTTCATTTATTAATTACAGTGTCGATGGTTTTTGCGTTGTAGTGCTTGTCGTTGTTTTCGCAGTTGTGGTCGAATCGAGTTTCCTAAACGTATATTCTTCGCTCGAATTATTAACTGGAATTTTGTAATCGTCGTAATACTCGTAATCGGGTTTTTCGGTTGTACTTGTGGTGAATGTTTTTGGAGGAGTAGTTGTTTTTGAACTTTTTGGAGTATATTTAGTTGTAGAGGTTATGGCATTACTCTTTTCATTAGTGTCATAATCGTCGTCATAATAGTACTCATAAATTGGTGATTCCGTTGTCGTTGAAGTTGTTGTGGTTGTGGTGGTAGTAGTAGTAGATGTTGTAGTAGTTGTCGATGACTTTGGTCTGTATTGAAATCTCTTTTTCGTTGGTTTAAAATAATTTACTGAGGACTGCGGTCTTTGGGTTGTTTTCGCTTGTCTTAAACCATTTCGGAAGTGCATCATCGGCTCTATATTATTTGACAATTTATTTTTATCATTTGTATATTGATCTCTATATGGGCTTAACTTTTGGTTACCATTATAATTATTATAAATATTTGTAGTCAAAATTTTCGATTTTAGATCATTATCTATACTATTTCTCAGTGAACTATCATTTCGCTTAATCGTATTTATTGGTTCGTAAATTCTTCCGTGTCTTGAATAATATAACGGGGTTTGAGTGGTTTTTATCGGTTTAAATAAATTAATCTCTTGTCGATTTATAACTGTATTCGGTATCGATGTGGTCAGAACTGTCGGCATTGGAGTTGTAGAAGTGGTAGGAATTGTTGTATGCTTTTGAGTTAAATCATTATATCGCGGCTTATCTAATGTTTTCGTATTCATGATTTCATAGTAAGGTGTGGTTTGGATTATCTGTTTTGAATATCCAGTGTCATACGTATTAGTGGTAATATTATCATTAAGTTTGTTAAATATATTAGTTGTCTGGTAACTGAAATAATTTTTCGGCTCATATGCCGGTTTCGGTGTCGTTTCACGCATTTCAAGTTCGATTATTTTAATCGGTTTGCGCTTAAGTTGCGGCGAATTAGCGAAACCAAGAAAATCCATGTAAGAGTTTTGCCGTCTATTTATTTGGTTCGTGTCAACAACGATCGCATCGTTACTACTATTTAACCGATTATTTGGTGATACCATCCAACTACTGATCTCATTTGTCATATTATTCCCAGACTCGCCGCTATCTTTTAATAAAGCAACCGATATTACCGGTTCTTTATTTATTGATTCATATTTTAAATATTCTTCATTATTATTATTGATTTGGCTATTATTTGTTGTTATTGGTTTTAATTGTTGTTCAGGAATATAATTAATTGTTTCGTACACTTTTTGTTTGTTAATAATATTCGGTAAAGTCCGACGTTGTTGTTGTTGTTCTAATGAACGCAAATCATTATTTCTCATAATAAGTTTCAATTGCCTGTTAGTGTTATCGTTAATTACAATAGCGTTGTTTTGATTCTTAATAATTTTGGGTCGATTTCCGAAATTATTGTCATCAACTGAATCCGTTCTTTGTCTATGGGTTTCCCTATTAATTTCTGATTTCGAAGATTCTCTACTATAATCAACATTATACTTATTGCCATTGTTGTAATGTGACCACGACTTAACAGTTGGCGTTCTGCTAATTTTTCGGAAATATTTTTGTTGCCGCAGTCTCTGTCTTTGATACTTCAGTGGATCGGATGGCAGCGTAGTTATAGTCTGATTTTGATCCGATATTCCATTGGTTAGTCTACTGGTTTCGGTATTTACTTTCACAGAAAATTGATTTTCATCCGCATATGTCGGTCTTCTATCCTCATATTGTATACGATTATACGGAAAATCAGGCATTTTAGTTGTGGTGGTTCTAATTTTTTTCTTAATTTTCACCAATTTCTTAACGAGTTTAAAGCCTTCATTAAGCGGTTTCACGAAAACAAATATATTGTCTGAACCATTTATCGGTGGCGTTTGATTTTGGTCAGACATCAAATTTTTTCCGTACTCAGCATTAGAATTTCTTTCGCTGCCAGTATTGTACGCATTGGTAGCACTACTTCTTGTAAAACTAGATATCTGTTTCGGTTTTGAAGTATAAGACGAATTTTCATCAACTAATTCTGATTTATAGTAATTTATTGGTAGAGTAGTAGTGGCTGTAGGGTTAGGGTCTTCGGTGCTTATCGACGACACGAGTTGTGTGAGTGGCTTAGCCGTCGATCGTACCGCTGGTGTTCGAGACTCAATATAATCGTTATTATCTCTGTTTACAACTCTCGAAAATAGTATAGAGTTTGCTAACGGAAACTTTGCTTGTGTTTTATCGTTATTCGCGCGCTCATTATTAGCGTTTACATCATTGTTGTATACTGGCCTATCAAGCAATAATGTCTTCGGTTGTTCCGACTTATCATTTATGCTTTTAATTACGTAATAACCGTTCGGTTTGACAAGCGTTGATTTGATATTCGAGCCACTATTTATAAGGCTTACCGCGTTTCGCGATCTCTGCTGCAATGGTTTAAAGTGAATCGTGTCAGTGTTAACGATCACCGGTTTCGCTGTGGTTTTTTCCTTAACTCCTATATGTTCATAGCTATCTTGGTTTAGATTTTTCTTGAATAAATCCTCTTCAATACGATAATTGTACATTGAATCGAATGCCTCGTCTATACAATGGTATTAATAAATGTTTTTACTTAATAGAATGTAATAATTAATCGAAATAATTCTTAAATATACCAAAGAAACAAAAAATACACGATTATAATGGGAAAAAAGGCGAAATACATTTTTATTCATTAAATGAATGAAATCTAGCCTTTTTCTTAATAGTCACAGGTATTTTCTAAAGCGATTAAATGCGTTTTAATGAATTGAAATGCTATAAAACAATGAGATTATTTGATACTAACCCTAAAACATGCTTAATATAAATGAAGTTTGAGAATTTAGTTCTATATATTTTTTGAAGGTTATTATGTAAATAAAGTTTAAAGATCTAGAAACTAACTGTGCATTTTCGTATTAAAAATACGCATTAAAAATAAACAAACAGTGCCAATAAAAACTTATACATTAAATAAAAATGTTATCTATTCAACTCCCAATACTACTGTTTTGGTGTTTACGCTGGTTTCGATTATTTTTTGATAAAGTAACTCTTCGTCGTTTTGAAGTAATATTATTTGATATGTTTTTGTCGTAACCAAAAAAAAAGATTAAAATCTTAAATAATTTATTCTTTTACTAAAAACCTAAAAATAAAATTTATATATCGATCGCTAGTTTATCTTAATTTAATTATGTTTAGACATATTAAAAATAAATAAACTTATTTAAGGTGACGTCGAAAATAACAACGAAACCCATTAAAACCATTTACGAGAACATTTAACGAACATTTATGTTGCGATATTTATTTTTCTTAATTTCATTGAACCCTAAATTATTGTTTTTGTTTCGCTTTATTATATGATTTTTGTCGCGCTTTCTGATACCCATCTTTCTTATTACGTAAGTCCTATATCATTCATCAACTGGATTACAAGAAGAAGAAAAAAACAGTGGTGTGTCTCAGTGTGTATTTGCTCTTAATTGAATTATTTAGTCAACTGTAACAATGACTTTTTCAAGGTATAGTTGGTAATCTGTGTCACAGCTTGAGTAAGAATGCGTTGCACTTAAATATATATAATAACCATTTGTGTGGAAATATTATTTAACATTAAATGTTTTAATTTAAATAAAAAGATTTCTTAATAAATTTGTTTTTGCACTTTGATAAGCGCTTTATTATAAATTTTGTTTATAAGTTGAATATAAATATATTATTTCTCCAATTATTACCCGAAATAATACTGGGATTACGTAATAAAACTGATATCAGAGATTAACGGTTTTTATTTTTCATTAATCTATCATATATTAAGACGTACTAAACTTTTTCTTGGCTTAACGTTTCATTATAGTTATTATAGAAATATAAAGCAAAAGTTATTATTTGTTTTGACGGGTATATCGCTTCTTCCTAAACAGTTAAGCCGTTTTTGTGTTGGTATTGTCATGTAAATTGAATATTATGTAAATATTTTTTCCACGATATCTTTCTTTTCTCTTTCCTTGTGTATTCAAAATAGCAAATGCTAATAATAAAAGCGTACAAACAGTCACTGTTTCCTATTTTTAAACCGCATATTATTTGTTATCAATTTATTATGTGTTTGGTATGGTATGGTAGAGTTAAGATATTCTAACCATACTGTAAATACATATTTATTATGTAAATTTAGACCTCTTATTCCCTATCTTTTGTGTTCGCATACATAAACTGGCACTAAAATTGGCAGTTCTATGATAATGGTATCGGAAATTTTCGTGGTTTTTTTCTCTCGTTTACACTATAGTCATCGTATACAATGTGAATAATCGTCAGATTATGCTAGATTTCTATTAGCGTTTCCATTAATAATACACAACCGCAGTGTTAACACACGTGTTTATGGGCGATATTTGCTTTCGTACGCCAAAATTATTTATGCGATTGTTTGCGAATTATTAAATCTTTCGCTCTTTATTTTTGTTATATGTATCCAGTTTTTCGCGTACTATTTTTAATGTGATGAACTAAATTGCTAAAATGTTTTCCCATATTCTATTACTTACACGTATACCTATATAACTATAACTCGCATTAAACCGTAAAATAAGATCACAATAAGACGTTTTTGTGCGTTGAACGCGAAACGATAGCGAAATATGCGAAGAAAATGAGTTTAATTATAGTTTTGCGAAACAAGATAAATGTAAAACAGTTTAACTATCAATGGATGCGCTGTTATTAGACACCTATTGTTACCGTAAAAGGAAGTAACTGTTTGTTTAGTGTCTCGAAAACAGAAAATAAATATTATGTTTCGTTAGCGAAAAAAAACAAGTTTTGGTATTTTGATTATAGGGTTATTAATAGTTTATCTATATATCAACTAAAGCCAAAATACCATTGCTATTATCATTATCGCACAACGCATTTATAGGCCAATCGCATATCTGCAATGTGAGCGAAAAGTGTAGACCAGCGGTACAATTCTTGAGGAACGCGATTCCAAACGAGCATATATAGTATTTGTCGCAATCGGTTGTGTGGCGAAAGTAACCGAACTTTTGCGGGCACTTGAATGTGTTTTGTTGGGCCGCTATCGATGATATGCTCTCTGATGCGTGTAATTCTCCTATTGATGGATGCGATCCAGATATTACTGTTAAACGGATAGAAAAAATCAATAGAAATATTTGTAATGAATTGATTTTTTTTTCAATTTATATGAAATGACTTTCAATCAAAATATTTTGAACTTTTCAAAAAATTATGATTATCTGCGAAATTTATTAGGAAAAGATAATAATCGTTTTCGTAATTAATTATATATCCAGTTGTTATGAGGTTAGTTCGTCGTCGAAACCACTTTTGCGTTTTGATGAGCGCCAGTCAAAAAAGTTTTAACCATACAATTGTAATAAATAATAAATTCTCGGAAATTAGCGCTAAGCGAACAGAAAAATCGGGGTCATTCAGATGAAAAAAAATTAATTAAAACGCCTTAATTTGTCTTATTATCAGTTATCAAGATAAAAATTAAATTACTCGCACACACAAAACATACGGCATAAGAAGACATACGTTTGCGGGGAAGAAAATAAAAACGCTAATAATGTCAATAAAAATTGTCCTAATAATTAGATAATAACGTTTTCGTGTCTGTCTGCCTCTCGTTCGTGTGATTATTCGAATTATTATATACTTGCCAAACAGTATATACACTTACGGGTATATCCGAGAGTTTAAAATAGCTGTTGAGAGAGATAACCGAATTATAAGACAAAAGAATAGTAAATTGTTATATAATATATGATGAAAATAAGACGTTAAGTGTTTCCGAAACAGTCAGTTAAACACTTAAGTGACTGGAAAAACGGAGTAACGAATGAAGAAGTAAAAAGATTTGTTATCTGGAAAATTATCGCGCAAATAGTTTTTTAAAAAGTAATTATAAAAAAAACTTTTGTTTCTCTTCATCCGTTCATTAGTCAAACCTCAAAATACTATTAGTAGCGGAGATTTTTGAAAATTTTTTTTGTTTTTCTAATTTTTTTTTGAATGCTGTGAAAATCTAAATTATTATCGTGTGAGGAGTGCTATGCTAAAATTTTTTTCGATTTTTTAAATCATACTCTAATAATAGTCATTTAATAATTAATACACACTAAAAAAATCTGTTTTATCTCTCTATATATAATATCCATAATTATAAATTAGTACGGTAAGTATTTATATAAACTGCGATCTGTATCATACAAGTGAAGCCAAATAAAGTTAACATTTTTCAAAATCACTAAACTTATAATTTTAGTACACATAAACAAATGATTAGTCAATGTTTAAAATTTAATGGTATACACCTTAAAAATACCCCAAAATTTAATGATCAGTTTAATTTTGGGTTGAATTTTTTGCCCTTAGAATTAAGAATAAAGAATTAAGAGTAATAAAGTCTAAATGTTGATATGAATAATGCGATTAAATATAGTCCACGGTCAGCCACACTGCCGGCTATTATTAATTGTTATTCAAGACGATTTACTTTATTCTATTTTTATTTAATTTGCATTCAAAAACAAACTCAAACTTTTCGCATAAATTTTTTACTGCCATAATAACCCATATATATTAAGACGCTTTTCATTATTCTGCCAAAAACTTTCGTTTTAACCTTCAAAAAAAATCAAAGTATCTCTTGAGTGTCACGTTTTTTCATTCGCTATGTTATCTTCCAGTGATCGTTGATCCACATATTAATTTGCAATGATTAATGATTAGCCTGTTTTATTAATTATGATCACTTATTTTTAGTTTTCTTTCTTCGAAAATACATATTTCAAATATTAATTTTTGGCAACTATGAGTGATTTAATTAGTATGCGAAAAATTAGTTTTACAAAAATATCTGTTAAGCCTCGTTTCATTTAAATCAGAACTCGGAACGATTTCAGGTTTTTTCGAGGTCCAGTTTTACTTATCTACGCTAACAATGTATATTGAAAACGGGAAGAAAGCCGATTGAAATTTCTTTTTTGACAGATTTTGATACTGTGGTATGATTTCCTTTAGTTTATTATATCATAATAGTGTTTGGGTTATTTTCCTGTTTCAAAGACAAAGACTTAGTAATTTTCGGATCCGTAGTCCAACCTTATTATATTCTAATTACTTCAGATCTGATTGAATTTGTATCTATAAATAAATATTTATATATCTTCAAGCCTTTTCGCTAATAACTGGAAAGATTTATTTCCTATTGTTTACGAGTGCATAAAAATCTAATAACTTTGAAACAAATATTTTTTGTCGACCACTTATTCTTTTATTAAATCTTATTTTGATCCAATTTTCTCGCGAAAAAATCATAATTTATGTGAAGCATAAATATTTTGATTGGAAAATCTAAAGCCATCGCAACAACAAGTTTTTGATATGCGTATAAAATATAAATTAAATTTTATAAATTAAATAAGCAATCGATTCACCGAACAGAGCAAGCGATAACACGGTTTTATAATGGATAGTAATTGATAAATTTTATGTGTATGTGTGTCCGCTTTTTTTACCTTGACTTCCTTTTTTTTGCAGCGAAAAAAATCAGTATCTTTTTTAACTGACAAACGTGGAAATAAAGTGCGCTTTTGTGTCAGAAATTATAATATTATCTTTTTATAATTTTTTTTAGTAAACTAAAACTGCTTTCAGTAACGAAAAAATCGAAAAGAAAGCCGCACCCAAAATAAGTGTGTTCAGCCGAAGAAAAAATTAAATTAAAATTTTTAAACTAAAACCTTTAATCATAATCATGATAATAGCGAATACATGAATGCAATGAATGAATTGCTAGATTTTAGGGTTCACTAACTGAAATGACAGTGGCTATTATACGGACTCATTTATACAGGTATGCATTGCATACGGGAATCACAACTATTGATACGCTTAACCATTAATTATTAGATCAATATTTTATTTGATTATTATTGTATAGCAATACCCGCTCGCAATCAAAAATTACTCAATTATATTTCGGAATAATAAACATTGGCAACGGAGTAACTTCGGTTATATAATTTAGGTTTATTGTGGCTTATATTATGCATTCTCTAGTAATGAAGAGAGAAAAAAATATTTGTGTCAATCACTAGTTTTTCACTGTTTATAGTTATGGTAATTCTACATATGTATATAGACTTAAGACATTAAACATTAGCTTTTAAAAAATTATATGCTCAGAAAAATATTCATTTAAAAAACGTGAATAAATTGGGGAAATAAACAAACTTTTAAAATAAATTGGCTTAAACTGCATTTCGATAAGATTTGCAGATTTTTTTGGTCGATAAACGGAAATAAACTTTGTATTTAGATTTCGATTAAAAAAATTCTGTTTAATTCTATCGTCCAATTTATTTGCTAAAAGTATCATTAGTCGACGATAATAATAATTTTGTTTGCGTTTTTTATTTTATTCGAAACAATAAAAACTATTGACGGAAATCGTTACACACTTTCTGCTGTTTTGTTTTGATATTGCGATTTAAGAAAAAACGGTTTTTAATGTTTTTGTTTTTGTTATCACTTAAAATGTTATTTAAAGAGCGTTTAGTTTATTGCATGCAAAATTGTATATAAATTTCTATCAATGGATTTTTTGATTTTAGGCGTGATTTCAATCTTAAATACTTTTCATCATACGTTTTATAACATTTAAAAGTATGTCAATAAATATATAGATTACTGATAAAAAGAGAAAAGGGGTTTGCGTGCATTTTTTAAAACAGACACAGTATTTGACCCGATATTTTGACAAAAAACGAACATTTTTTCAAATGAGCATTATTTAAGAGAAAACACTTATTAACATCTAATGGCTTAAACAAAGTGTATTATTTGCTGTTACTTTTCAAATACGCATTGATATATACGTCTTTAAGGCACTTCTTGATTGATGTGAAAAAAGAAAAAGCTTAGTTTCACCTGTTTTTTGTCACTATTTGTTTAATGATAGAAGAAAAGAATAATAATTATCGTATTGTTTGTGTGTTTCGAAAGACTTTTATAGTTTAACAGTCGATGTTTTTCTTCTTTTAATTCACACTTCCAATTGTGTTTGGAAGCGGTTTATTCGGGCAAATAAAACGAAAACGTTTTGATTTTGATTCGCAAGAGCTATAATTAATAAAAATATCGAATATATAAAGTTCATTGTTTCCTATTAGTGGTCATCCTTGACTTTTATAGTTTATTATTACTTGGTTTTCAAAGATTAAATATGAAAACTGTTTTTTCCCCGTAAATGTTTCCATTATTATGATTGCTTTAACAGATTTAATTTTAATAAGAGAACTATAGACAGATAATTAATTAATATTTCTACTTTCAAACTCGATTTTTTCTTAAAGCATAAAAACTGAAATGATTAGGCAACACATAAAACAAAACAATCAAAAAGTATATAATAATAATAATAATAATAATAAAACCCTGTGAGCACCCATTAACTAAAGTGCTAACGGGGTTCAGCGGATATAATTAAATTTATGCCAAATTATCGAGCAAAATATGGATATATTTAAATTTACAAAATATCGATCCAAATAGTTTTTCTAATGAATTCGAAATAATAAGGCTAAACGCAAAAAGTAAAAGTAACTAAAAGCTAAAACAAAAGTAAATTTTTCGGTCGTAAATCTTTTGAATATAATACGATAGTTTAGTTTTAATAGATCGTGTTAATGATGTTGAATATAATTATTAATAACTGATTAATTTCGTTAAAAAGAGGCCGTAAAAAGTAACAGAAAATAAAACAAAAAAAAATAATTAAAATTTTATTTCGATAAAATAAGTTACGCAAGCAATGCGATAATTATATCGATTAAAGCAAATTACAAATTGTTTAGCGTATACTGACCGGTGTTTAGCCGAACGACGGTAATGAACACAATTAATAGGTTGCACGAACGTAAACACCGAGTGTGGCACATGTTGTCGCCCATTGTGAGTGAAATAGTTATAAATTATAGCCCAAAAACAACAGTTTTAAACTCCGATAAAATCATTAAAAAACGTGAACGAAATCGTTTGCGCAATAATCAAGTAAGAGATTGATTTCAAGTTCACTAAAGTGTTAAAACTTCGTGCGCTTAATATCCAACAGACAGCAAGTAAAATCATATATCATGTGGACTTATCATAAAAAACTTTTTTCTTTATTAAAAACTAACCAAAAAAATGTTAAAAAACTTTTCTCGAGCAAACAGAAGCCGTTAGCTTTGCTCTCCACGTTCTTTCTCTCTCCCTTTTTCTACTCTTTATGTCTCAGTATTTCAATGTTTGCGAAATTGAGATCAAATGAAATTAAGATTTAGACACTGTTGGCTGCGTTGTTGTATTCAAATGGAAATAATAATTTTCTGCTTCACTTTGAGAAGGGAGGTCTGCCACAACTCGATTGATGTATTTAAGAGTTGGAGACATAACTCGGAAAACCAGTTTTGACATGTAAACTATTTCTCTCTTTCTAACTCTTATCCGCTCTGTTATTGTTATTATGTTAGCACTGCTTTAAATTCTTTAATGCCGTTTTGTTTTAACTACCCTTTGTTGTATTATTATAATTCGCGAGTTAACTAACTTATGTTCGCCGAAATGAGTCTTATCTTTCTTTCTATCATTATTTATTTATTGATTTATTAGTAGTACTAGTAAAATACTGCAAACAACTAAACTTCTTAATAAGCAGTTACGGCTATTTTTTTGAAATTTTATTAATAGTACGGAATAAATTTTATGCGATTATTCTACGATTCAATATGTAATTACAATATAATGCGAACAGTAGTGGCGAAATATTTATCGATATTATAAATTTTAAGTTTTTGAAGGTTGAAAAAATAAAAAGTTTATACGTTTTTCCGTTTAATTGGCAAAAATATGATATAATAAAAACACGTAACGTTTAATTACTCCAATTTTTGAAACGTAGCAATAAATAGTATTTTAGAAGTTTAGAACTAGATTTTAAAATTAACGAAATTTTTTAAAATAAAAAAATAACATTAATCCCAAAATTAATGAATTTAAGATAAAGATAGTATCGAAAAATATTAATTTTCTCAAAACTTTGCCACATCTCGTCATAGATTTTAAAAGTAACTGATTTTAAAGTTATTACTGTGTATTAGTTTTATAGCTCTAATTTATAAAAATAACAGTCACTGTTCGTCTTACGAGTTAGTTAATCGATTTTTTCCTAACTTTAATATAACCGTAAAAGAATTCAATTTTTATTTAAAAAACGTGCGATCATTAATCATTTTTACTCTGTATATATCAATAATGGATGCGTTTCACAGATGCTAAATATAAGGCGGATTCTTGTAAAAAGATCACGATTATAATCGTTTATTAGACTAGAAAAACGCATAATATTTGTGATGTTAATTTCTTTTTCTGAATTCCTAAACAAATATATTTTTGCTGTTAACGCTCGAGAACTTGATAATACAATAAAAAATCCTTGAATTTTGGGGATAATATATTTTTTAATACTATTATAATAAAAATAGTACGCTAATTGCTATCGGAATAAAGTTAACGAACTAAACAAATATCTGTAACATTTTTGCACTTCATTTTCTTATCAGAACATAATTTATTATTATTTGAAAAACTCGTAATTCATTACGGTTTGAAAGTCTATAAATTTAAACTCGAAAAACAAAATCTAGGAAAATCGAACTCAATTAGGTTTTCATCGCAAAAAATTAGATTTTAAAAAACTAAACAAGAATAGGGTTGGATACGCAAAATAGCCAATTAAAGCAAAAAATTATCTTTTTAAATTAACAAATGCAAATTAGCTAGCATTTTAAAATTCAAATTTAAGTTTTTTTTATACTACCGGTTAAGTTGTTTAATATTTTAAATATATTCTTACGGAACAAAATGTCCACACACTATGGCCTATATAATCATAAATAATAGTTTATTTGTATATAAATAATTGTCAACTCGTATTTTACTCCACTTTTACTTCTCAGCTCATCTTTATAGCCTTTTGTTGCAAATAATTTATAACATTAATTACGAACTAATTTGCTTGTACTGTATTCATAGAACATAATTATACGAAAAAGTTTTAATTTATAACTACAATTTTTTTAAAAAAACAAATTGTAATTTTTTTCCCGCAAACAATGCAAAAAACGAGTGCAGCTGCAATAATAGCTTTATACGCCGCATTTGTTAAGCGATACACTTAACTTCACCGCATTTCTAAATAACACTAATTTTGCCGTTAATCGTTTCCTGACGATTTTTGCGCACACTATTCTAATGGATTAAAGATTCATACTGTAATTATTTTTTGTTTGCGCTAATTGTTTACTAACGTCTTCAACAATAACTACAACAATAAAAAGTTAACATTAACATTGTTCTGTTTTTAAAGATTTATAACTATTACGGATATATATATTAAACACTTTGTTAATTAAATTAAGATAATTTACAAAAAAAAACATTAGTAAAACTTAGCATCGAATACGTAATTGCTTATCATTTCGATTTTATTTTTGATTCATCGATACTATTATTTTTTGATTAAAAATATAAATAAATCAAATAATTGGATTAAAAAATAATAATTATAATTATTAGTAAATAATGATACATTAGGTTTCACTTTCAAGTGTTTTCTACTGGTGTTTTTTATTGATACTAAAAACTAGTTTGTGAGAAGTGTAAGGTATTTGAACGGTTCTCGTGTTAACGCTATATATGCGCCTGAAATGCATTTCATAATAACTGTTTTATGTTATTAAATTAAATTAAAATTAGTTTAATCGATAATACAAGTCCAAATTGCGTCAAATGAGTAAACATCATTCAAATGTTATTAGTTATTATAGTTTTTTTGTATCCGTAATAAGTTATATTTATACCCACAGCTTATATATTTGAGTTTATTATATTTTTAACTAATATTTTTAATGTTCTTTAGTTGAGTAAAAGTTATTTTTAAAAACCTCGGCAAAGTCATGTAATTTTCCAATAATCATCTAAAACTGTAAATTAAATAATAATTGAGTACATAAAATAATTATGCAAATCGTTTTGGCCCAAACAACTATTAAGCTATTATAGCTCAACTAAAGTTTTATGTGCTTATTTGTTTAAAGCGCAGCGTTTAGTCATAAATTAATTTTTTAAAGCTCAATCTAATAAATCCAATGATCTTCTTGAGCTTGAAATGTTCATTAATGAACAAAAAAGTCAATAAATAAAAATTTCAATTATTTTTATATATATTATTTTGTTTTTAAAAAAATTAAGTTGTAAAGCTCAACCTTAAGCTTAGGTTTACGGACAAAAGATTAAGATAGCGACACTAAGCGGCTTAAATTACAAATACTTTATGTAATAAAAACAAGATTTTAAAAAATTTCATATTTGATGGGAACTAGACTAGTAAACGGGTACCCGAAATGTCGGGTTCGGGTCGGGTACCCGACAATTTTGTCGGGTCGGGTCGGGTTCG
>JAQGAW010001795.1:0-17457 GCA_034698025.1 Phthiracarus crinitus
GGAGCGGGTCCCGCGGGAATTGCGTAAAATTTTGCGGGAGGGAGTGGGAGTCAAAAATTGAAATTTTTCGACCTCTAGTTTGATCAATGAATGGTCACTTTTTTGATGTTATATGCGATAGCATGCTTGTAGCTAATAGTCATCATTGATATGGAATAAGTGAATTTGAAGTTTGTTTGAGATAATCGAAATACATTTTCAAATATTTATAAAATTTTAAATATTTTAAAAATTAAAGTAACAAAGCTTAATGAGATAAATTTTCATATAATATAATAATCTTATGAATTAAAAATTAGTTTATGAATTAATACCTTTGATAAATTTTTTATAAACTTCTTTTATTTTCTTATTCCACCAAAAAAGTATTATTTTAAAATTGGAAGACTATTTTCTATACTTAGGAGAATGACGGTATGTCATTGAAGTTTTAATTAAGCTTTTAGACTGTTTTCCATGTTAAAGTCAATAAATTTAGTGATGCAAATCTATATCATTTTAATCTCTATTTTGCAGGAGAGATATTAAGTTTTTAATTTATTTATAACAATGTTTACTAAATGAGAAAACTCTGTTTACTAAATTTAGTACAGCCTGTGTGACAAAATTTTGGCGAAACATAAGCCTATTTATAGCACTTAAAAAGCTTAAATTTGCTTTTCCTTTATTTCTTCAGGCAAATTAAACAAAACTTTTATTTGACTAAACTTACGTTTACATTGTAGTTCTGCAAAACTTTTTACTTTTTGATAAAAAAAATTTAGTCATTAACAAACTATTATACAATAGTTATATATATTTTTAATATTTTTTAATTTTTTTATTTTAGTCAAATTACTTATGTTATGATCATAATAATATTTTATAGTATTTATTACTGCGCTAATTATACGTATTTCATTTAATCTAAAACATTTGAAGAAAATAAAAAATATTCATTTTGGCAATGAATAATAAAAATCAATTCAGTTGTTGCTATCGGCTAAAAAGATTAGTAAAATTTATATATGGAAAATTTTTATAGATAAACCGATTATACATTAGTTCTCATTAGTCTATATTATAAATGTTTGCCTCTTTTATAATCAATTATACAATATTAAAAAATAACAAATTTTTATTAATGATTTTATTCTGTTGTTAAACTTAATTGAAGCATTTTTGCTTATTAGTGAAGTTTATTTCTTTGTTTTAATCAAGTAATGTTATAGTTTTTCAAAGAAGTTTAAACGAGTTTAGCCCTAATTAAGAATATAATATTTTTTGATAATAATTGCTTTTTATTGTTGATTACACAGTTTTCTAAAAACGATTAATATTTTAATTTATTGGTGAAAAATATAAAAAACACTTAAATTACTCAACTTCATGTCCACAGTTTATAATAAATTTAATTATTGAATAGAATTATATAAATTCATTACTTGAAATGATATTTAAAGCGAAACATTTTCAATAAATATTTAAATAAATGAAATGTTGTCAATTTTATGGGTACTTTTGATATTTACTGGGAATGTAAAGCTAGAAAAATCATTTTACTTATCGCATTGCTTTTACACTTTTGAATTTCGAACTTTTCTTCAAAAAAATGTCACAATAAATAATTCATTTCTTATCCATTCTATTTTACTTTTTTTGTTTTATTGATCACAAAAATCTGTCATTTATTCCAATAATGTTGAGAATATCACTTTTCTCTTTTAGTCTTTAAATAGTGTCATAAATTATTTTATAAAAAAAGTGTGACACAATTAAGATTTATGTCATTCATTTTAAATATCCGTAAATCACGAATAAAACAATCATATAAAATATTCTTCCATTAAACTCAACGCATTGAGTTTGCTTTGATACTGCAAAAGAAGATATGGCTAAATAAGAAATTGTGACTTCATTTTAAAAAGCCTTAAAGCGTTACAATGCTTTAGAATTTGGGACACTATAACAGTGGATAGCAATTATTACTGAAGTAAATATTTGATTTGTTCTAAAAAAATCTATATACCAATCACTCATTATTACAGAAAAGTTTTACTGTGACTGAAACATTGTCTTTAAAAACGTGACCATTTTGTTTTTTTTATCATTTGCACGTTTTTATTTGATTGAATTCGCAGCAACGAAAATATAGTCAGATATGAATTATGAAGTCTAACAAATATCAATGAACTTGTTATAAATAATTCTGACAATATATTCCACAAACTGAAGCATTAAACATTATCCAATAAAAAAACTAAAACGATAAACATTTTAGAGTTAGATATAAGCAAAATAACTATTACGCGCAGATAAGTTAGATTTTTTGGGTCAACGATCAAAGATTTATTTGGAAATCTATGGGAAAAGTTGTGTTCATTTGTCTTTAAAAGAAAACACACACACAGATGCATAAAACTTTCCCCAATGGTGTGATACTGGAGTCCGATTGTACGCATCATTTACTATGAATTACTTACTGAAACAGTTGTGTACCGAAGAGCGGGTGTACTAAGATATCATAAAATGGATAAAACTTAATGCACAGTTACTATACTGTACTGTATATGCTTTTATATATTATATTATTTCGCTTACTATTATTTTTTATTCACACTTCACTGTATCATAAATGGAGAGAGAGATAAGTGACAAAACAAGCGAAACAAACAGAGTTTCTATTTGTTTAATATGTTGTAGTTTTTTTGTGTCTGCGAAACAAAGTATTTTTAACGTAAAATTCTGTTTAAATATTGGAATTCAAACGCGTTTTTCGCAAGAATAATTGCTATTCAAAAAATGAGTTAATGTACTGTACAGTATGGTATAGTGTATGCGAGCAATAGAATCTGTACAGTATTGTGAGTTTAAAAATGTTTTCACAGTTTAAAATTGTTTTCCAGACATTTCATGATTTAAAATCTCTATTTTTTGGATTTATTTTGTTGCGATGTTTATAAACATTAAGCGCCAGTAAATTCTGGCTCAGAGTAGAGTTCAAATTGATGTTTCGAATCTCGAATTGCCGAACACTGAGTTATAGAGATAGGAATAAAGCAAATATTTTCTCACATCCTTTATTCAGGTCATTGTGAAACCATATAACTTGTACAGTATTCCAACTGGTTTTCCCTTATTCAGTTTGATCTCCTTTTCTAATCGCAATAAATTTGCTTTTATTTAATTTATAACTGTATAAATTTAACTTATTTGATAATAATTTATATTCGTTTTATTTAACGAAAAAAATCTTAAAACATAATTAAGAAAAAATAATTAACATAATTCTAAGTCTTAAGAAAAATCTTATTCAGAAAAAGAAAGCTTATGTTATGTTTATGTTGCGTAATCGGATAAAACTTATATTTCATAAGAATCTTAAAACCCTGTAATGCTAACATGAGTTTATTTTCATTTTTTAAAGTACGCTTTTCGTACAATGTTTTAATCTGTTTGTAAAGAATTTTATTTTATTTCATTCCAAGTTTTTTCAATACACTGTAAATTACATTTATATGTGAGTGCATCTGTATGTGTGTCAGTGTGTCAGTGTTATGCAAGAAAGTGTCTTTTAAATTAGCAAAAAAGATGTTGAAATTCATGCAACCCATAATCGTGACCAAAAGAAAATTTCTTTTCTTCTGAGACAAACGAAACGAAAAGTAAAGTAAGGATAGTTTTCTATTAAAGCCTAAGGTTAAAAATAGTTAACGAATGATTCAAATACATTTTAAAAGTTTTATTGAAAATAAAGAAAAAGTTTTTTCAATAAAATGAAACTTTTAAAGCTTTAATGAGTTTTTATTTCGCTAAAATATTTTTTCATTATTGAATTTTTTTTGCTGAATTTTTCATTATTTTCGGAACCTTTTCTTAAAAACTTTGTTACTATAGTAACCATACGTTTTACTTCTTATTTAGAATAGATATCTTATTTTTAACTTTTAATTTGAGGGAAACAAATTTAATGACTTAAATTATTGCGAGCATTTTTAATATATTTCACTTTTTATTATCTAAAGATTATATTTATTTTGCAATATTTCTTTTGCCAAAATTGTATGTAATCCCACTATTTTTTATTTTTTATTTTTTGCTGCTTTCAAGTAAAGATTTTAACGGTTAGTAGTACTAAAACCCGAACCGTACCGACAATAATATATGTTAAACCGAAAATATCCAAACCAGACGAATAAAAATGGATATCTTAAACCGAAACTCGATAATTATTGAAAAAATAATTATATTTATGAGTTTGCATGCATTACTACTAGTGTTGTTTCGATTTAAAGTTTTTAATTTGATTTATTAAAAATTTTTAATATTGATTTAATTTTGATATTGGTTTGCAAAATAATTCATATTTTGATTTTAGTATGATTTTAGAAATTTTTTCAATTTGATAATATTTTGATTTTGGTTTTTAAATATTTTTTCATTTTTATTTACTTTTATTTTTGATTTTGTCATTTATTTTTATTTAAATTTGATTTTAATTTTGATTTTTATATCAATTTTAATTTTGATTTTGAAAAATCAAAGCAACACTATTTAAAATATAATTTACTATAATATATAATTATACTACTAATTAGTGTTGTTTTACATTCAATTTTTAATTTTCTTTTCTTTTTCAAATATATTACATTTACTTTTCTTTTTCTTTTCTTTTAACAATTTTTTAATTTTACTTTTCTTTTCAAATAAAAGAAAAAGTAAAAAATGCATAACTTTTACTTTTAATATCAAAAGTAAAATCAACACTACTACTAATACATAAATCTACATTTAATATCCTATATATCGTCGATTTAATGTAATATACCTATAAGTTATATTATTCAGATACTGTACATTTTTAATAAGATATTAATTCATATATTTTTAATTTTACTAAAAATTAAAAGCGACAGCAGTTCTTTAACAATAACAGTGTTTGTAAAAACCTGTATTCAAAATGTGCATAGAAAATCACAAACTTTAGAGCGCATAATTTACATGAGATGAGAAATGTTTTATTGATTAATAGTTTTAATAATTTATAAAATTCTAGATATTCAGATGGAATTACATTGAAATTTTTAATTAGTGATTATAGTTTTGCTCTAATTATGCCTATAAGCTTAATTTGTTTATTAATATTTTCTAAGGTAGAACAATCATTTTTAATGTAGTTTAATAAATGTAATTTAGATTTTCGGTTTAAAATATCAAACTCATGATAATTTTCTAAATAACTAAACGTTGCAAACATATTTATAGAACATTTCTGATAATTGCAAGATTTTAAATTTGAAATATAAAAGAGTTTTTTTTCCTTAAACATGTATATATCATTGAAATTAATTTCATGAACATTTAAATTAGATCTCGAAGATTTTATTAAATCACATAAGTGATAAAATTGTAATTATTGAGTTCACTTTTAAGTTTAATAGAAATATTTAATAAATGGTAATTAAAACAAGTAAAGTACTGAAATGAGTTTGAAATCTCTTAAATATTTTCTGTAACTTTTCAATGATTTTATGACCATTAATGGAATATCTATTTAATTAAATAGTGTACTTCAGTTACTCATACATTTATATGCCTCTATTCCACATTTACATCTGTATATCATTTATTTCGCTATACTGATATCTGACCACTTGGTTACGGCCAAATTGCATACAACCACAAGGGCTGAATATAAGCTGTAAATGTTCATATCTCCGAAAGAGATGAAAGTTAGCATTCCGTTTTACAGAAAATCCTTTTGCCAGAATTCCGTTTCCCAGAACTACAAGTTTGACTTTAAGTAAATGATTGTATTAATGAAATTGGGGGTCTATGAAACCTAACCTAACCTCATTTTGAATGAGTAAAAAAAGTATTCTCAGACATCTTTGTTTAAAACTGTTCAAACAAACTCTTAACTACTGTAACACTGAAATCAAAGAAATTTATGACTTTAAATTTTAAAAGGCAATAAAAATTTTTGCCTTTTAACAATGACATAAATAAACTAAAATTTTTGGTGAATTTTAACGCTTTATATCTAAAACGTTAATAAAGTTTCATATACCCCAATTTTATTAAATACAATCATATATTTTAAGTTACACTTGTGTTTCTGTCAAACGGAATTCTGACAAAAGAAATTTTTGGCAAAGGAAATTATGGGAAACGGAAACACACCGAAAGAAAACATCACACCAAATTCAAACTCTTGTTCCCAGCAAAACACTAACAGAAATTCCTCTCTATTATAGCATTGTGCGACTTGGGCTGACCGTGTCTTAAAGCAGAGTTTGAATTTTCATATCGTTTTCTAATAGGTTTTTTAAAAATATATACAAATAAAGAATTCATGAACACTTAAAATACTGTAATGTTACATAAACTTTTGTCGACAGTTAATCGAGATCTAAGTTTTCTTTCGAGTTCAAAGAATTTTAAGCTTTAAAATTTATAAATTTATGTTAAGAGTTTTGAATTTAAGTTCTCAAATCATCACTATTTAAAACTATAATAATGCTATTTTTAATGCATTAGAAACTATAAACAAAAATAGAAACTTGAATAACTTAAAGTTAATATGAATAACTAAACAACTAAACAGAAATCGCAAATATTATCATCTTATTGCTAAATCTTCTGGATTTTTTTGTTTTTGTCTCTCGTTTTCACGCACCGATAAATCAAAATTGTCTATTTTCAGTTTATTTAAACATTTAATTATTAGTATAACCTAAATAATAAATCTTCGCAAAGACTTGAAAAGTAAAGCTTGAAGTATTGAAACAGTTTATTTTAGACTGTTTTGATACCTTACGCTAAATATAGATTCGGCGCACAAAATCGATTATTAATCATTTGATATTTGTTGCCAGTTTTCCAATTTATTCCGTCATTCAACCGCTATCTTTAAATATTGAAAAACTGTTTTTCATGCGTTATGTCGTATAAATGGACTCATGATTTAGTCAAATATGTTCAACACAGATGTCAAATATTCGATCACGTTTTTTGCCCACAAAAATACAGTTTCTTTTATTTATACGTCAACATATCTACCATTTATTGAAATACGACACCATCGCAATGTAAATAATCTTTGAGAGTTAAGTGTGCACAGAAAGAAATATACGACAAAAAACATGTTTGTATATCAAAATACCATTAAATTTTATAATGAAATAAAATGGAAAAATCGGAATATAATATCAAACTGCGAATAATATCTTAATGATTTGAAAATTTGAATAACATTTTTAATTTATTAGATGCATCTTTTAAACGTTAAACTCTCTCTCTCTCTCTCTCTCTCTCTCTCTCTCTCTCTCTCTCTCTGCGTCGAGAAAACAATAGAAACTAAACTTAGGAAAACAATACTCTTGAATAAATATTCTGTTTATTTATAGAAGAATAAGAGCACTTGAAAAAGTTTGCAAATAATATTGAATAGGATTCAAGTGTGTTATTAACCGTATTAGGCGTTATTAGATTACTATTCATATGATTTGAGTCTGAAATATTTCCATTTTTGGTCGTTTCGATTAATTCGATTAAATTTTGTAAACTGATATAAACACACCGAACACACCGAACACATGTTCTTCTATTATGCATATGTTTACATGATTTCAATTAAGCGATGTATCAAATACACTAAATCACAGAATTACTATTTAACAAGTCTATTATAGATAAACGTGTTTAGTTTATTCAATAACAGCGATTACTGTTGAATATAAATTAACGCAATCCTACGCACAAATTTGATAAGAGTTGAGTGCTATTACGACATTACAGTTATTAAAATTAGCAAACTTTTAACATTTTTATAATTGAATTAAGAAATTCCGATGAATTCTTGTTTAATAAATTATAAATACTGAAAAGAAAGTTTTTGTTTTTACATATAAAGTTTTTTCATTTAATCAAAACTTTTGATTCGATGTTAAAGTTTTTATGGTAAATTTGTCAAAGATTAGTCACTCAATTATGAGAATTAGTCGTTTATATGACAGCTATTACTTTTTATATGCTTCGGTTATATTGCCAATTATAGAATTATCCTCTATTTTCTTAATTTTATGGTTACGACATCGCTATTACAGTTTGCTTAACTTTTATAGATTTACTGTACAATCGCGTGCATGCAGTTATGTGTGGAATAAGGTTATGTGTGATATCGATATTTATAGTAATTGTTAAATTGTTAATCGATATAAATTAATTATTAGCTCTATATAGTGCTTAAGATATCTTAATAACATTTCTTTAAAAAAAACAATATCAGAAAATAACTTTATAACTTGGATAATGAACTTGAATGACTGAATGAAATATAAAATGCTTTTATACTCTCACAGAAATGTGTGCATAAATTTTTATCATATTATAGCTCATTGTTATGTAACACAAAAAGTGTATGAAATCAGTATGCAGATTATTATACGCATGAAAAACACTTTTCTTCGTGTGTGCCAAAGCGAACTAATAAGCGCATCTCAGATGAAGAAATAAAATTAAAAGCGCACCACTTTGTTATACGTTCTGTAAATGTTTTTAGGAATGATTAGCAATAATGGGAACAGATTTCCATACTAATTATATAAAGTACTGCGAAAGGAAATAGCAAATGGAAATATCTTTTGTTTTTGCCGAGTTATGCTCATTTATTGAATACATGGCTAAGAATTCATATACACCTCAGCTCTCAATACACTTAAATAAGATATGAAAGTGCGTACAATGTTATGAACGACATAAATCAAACATAGATTATATAATTTGTCACTAATGGTCGCCAAATTACTGATCTAAACCTTTCATTAATGAAATGTATTCTTGAAACTTTTTTGATCAAAATGATCTGGTATTTAGAGACTGGTATAATGAACGGCAGCTGCAGTTTTTCATTAGTATAAATGTTTCATACCATATGATTATATTTATATCTTCCAAGTCTTTATAAACAAAAACTAAACTGTCTGTGTATAGTTAGCTATGCCTTCATTTAAATTTTTAATTTTATACTCATATACTCGTTGCAAATTATCTTTTTCTACTTCTTTTGAATAATAAAGAAAAAAGGTTTCTCATCTGTGCCACTGAAATGAGTTGAGTTATTAAAATACACAAGAAAAATGTTTGTGTTTTAAAAATATAGTCAAGAGTTTATGACTCGCTTGAAAGTATTTTCTTTCAAAACACACTTATAATATGGTCACGCATAGCGGCGCACACACCACACACCGCGTTCATATTCGCGCTATTAAATTTTAAATTTAGATTTTTGTTTATTATGACAGTAGTGTAGCCAAAAATGATTTCTGAAAAATTAACGTTAAGTGCTGATGCGATTTAATTTAATGTCAAACACACTTATTATTACTAAACTTTTAATTAAGGAATAACTGGTGGAATACTCTATTACTTTGATGTAGTGGTGACAGCATTTTAAAAATATTTACATTGTATTTCTGTCATAATACTTTTTGTCACTAAATCTCTCTTTAATTAATATGCAGGAAAAGCTGTTATTATCACTATTGCCACGTTTTGTGGCGATGGAAATCATATCAGATATCGCTAAAGAGGAGGATCACAGTCGCATTCTTTCGGCACAATTTCATAAAATATATATCCACTGTTATAAAGATGTCAGGTATTTATAATTCAAAAATTTAATTAAAGCACTAATAATGATCGCGATTATAATGTTATAGCATATTATTCGCTGACATACAAGGATTTACGGCATTAGCATCTCGTTGTTCGGCGCAAGAATTGGTTAAAGTGCTCAATGATTTATATGCCAGATTTGACAAAGTAGCTCAGGTATGATCCAAACTAAATTAAGCGTACAGTTACTCACTATAGATATATTTTTCATTTTCAACTGCAATTTTCGGCAAGCAATTGTCAAATTAATATTATATATACTCGTTTTCCCTCGCATTATCCCCAGTGGGGGATAATAAAAATCACGGTAAAATCAGAAAATTGGTCATTAACTAGTAGTGTTGTTTACATCCAAATTTTACTTTTGTTTTTCTTTTTTAAATTTTTAAATTTCAATTTCAATTCTTATATTACTTTTTCTTTTAAGTAAAATCTTATTTCAATTGTATTTTACTTTCGCTTGAAAAGAAATTAAAATTAAAAAATTGATTTTACTTTTGCCTTTTTTTATGTCTTTTTCTATGTAAATTTCAAAAGTAAAATTTCATTAATTTGTATTTTACTTTTACTTTCTCATTATTAATTTAGATTGTATTTTGCTTTTGATTTTAAAACTAAAACGGGGCGTGGTTTAGGCTTCTGTCTAGGAAAAAATTTGGAAAAAAATCCGATGAGTTTTTGACCCCCCTCTAAAAATTGAGATTTCCAAAATCTGACCCCCTTAGAGGTTCCGAACATTGTGTAACTATGCTTTATATCCACATTTTTGAGTCTATAATTTCTTTTAAAAAGTTTTCAGACTTTGTATTTTTTCCATTCATTCGATAATAAAGACCACAAGCGTTACAAACAGAATTATCCCATAATTTCTTCTCCACATGGAAGAAGTCTTATAGTTTGCTCATTTATTTGATAAAATTTGATAAAATTTGTAAAATTTAAAATGCATGCAACCTTTAAATTGCGAGCCACACTAAACTTCATGAAATTTCGATTTTGCTATCATAATGTTTGTTCCGTATATTTTTGTTAACACTTAAATCTGATTGCAAAGTCCATTTTGGGTCCATCTCTGATACTGAGAAATGTATTCATCCAATAGAACTGTTATTTTTTTGTCTATTTAAAAACATATAAAATCTTCTACTAATGACATGATATTCATTGTAAAAATTCTTTAACTCTGTTTTTATAGAAATATCCCAGTTTTATTTTTAAATTACCTGTATTAATAATAAATACAGTGTTTTTCACTACTTTTTGACAAAATATGACAATTCTTCATTTTGTGAAACTTACTTGCCGTTAATAACAAATATGATAAGTTTACAAACAGTATGCTTTTGTGCTGAGGTTTATAAATTCTTTGCATGTTTTAAAAAAATTTATTATATGGCAATTAGTTTCGTTATCATGTGAGATATTTACTCTCTAATTTGTTAGCAGTCAAATGGTTTACAAATCAATAAAAATAAAACTCATATATTTCATTAAATATCTTTACCAACAAATTTTCATTTACTTTTTCTATTTAATCGTTATTTGAAAATAAATTTTTAATTTAATATTTTTATCGATATACAAAATACGTTTGTTTCATAAAAACTAGACCAGATATCACCTAACGTTGTTGAAAATGTACATTTTATTTTCACATTTTAGATGTCACTATTAATTTTTTAACTCAAAATAATTTGTTTTGATAGATTTTCAATGAGTAATTAATAAAAGTTGAGAAATCGATTATGGCTACAATTGAATACAAAACTTATACAATGTATAAGAACAAAATATTGTGTTTTATTTAACTTATAATAACAATTTACTAATTTTGAGCCTTCAATATACATAAAATTAACTCCAATAAATTAAATTTTAGGACATACTGGGCTAAAAATTGAATAAAATGACAAAAGTTTTTAGTAATACCTATTCAGGATAGATTTTAACTATTTTTAAAACAACAACGTTTGGTCATATCTGGGTGCGACACAATTGACAGACTGGTATTGGTAATGATAAATGGTCGATCGGGTTTTGTTTTTTATAAATAAATAAATTTGAATTTTTGATTGAGTTAAAATGGAGTTGGTTGGAATCATAGATGGTCGTACCTATACAGACTTAGGGCACCATATATAAAAAAGAGTTACGCAATGTAACAATTTGATACTGTTTGTTACATTACATAACTCTTAATATGTGTGACCCTAAGTCTGTATCGCCAATCACATCTATGGATGGAATGCTTAAAGGGGTTGAAATTTAAGGGGTAGGAGTAAAATTTCTAACACTGGATTCAACTTATAATTACCGCCTTTTTACGACATATAAAATATTGCCAACATTACACTACTTCACCAAAATTTTGACAATATTTAAACTTTACCATAAAGCTTACTTATTATACCTCACTGCCACATTCGAAAAGCCGTAAAAGTTTGATACTATATTATTCTTCAAAAACAAACAAAAATAAATAAAAATTTAGGAGTTTTATATTGATTTTCTAAAATGATATTTTTTGTGATTCTCGGATATCATTGAAGCTCTGACTGATTTTCCTATAAGAATCTAACCCTTATATAACTTAAATAGTACTAAGTTTAAATATAACTAAAATTTTAAGTATTTATCATAACAGAGTAAAAAATTTAAATTATTTTTTTAACAATTTTTATTAATATATAATCTTTATTTTGTCGTATTCGGAAATATTATATTTAAAATAAAATATTATCCCTGAATTATTGTTAACAATAAATGCATCGAAAAATTTCTTATGTTAAAAAAATTGACTTAATAATTCTATACCAATTTAGAAATTAAGAATTTATGTTGTTTTTAGCAAATAATTTTATGGCTAAATGCTTATAACTCAATAGACATTGATAATTAATACATCGAAAAACAAACAAAAATTTGTTACGCTTTCGGCATAAAACTCCAAAACTTTTCAAATATTATAAAATAGTTAATTATAATAACTAATGATGTCATCGGGTATTAGTTCTTCTAGTTCTTCGACCCGAATTGAACTGACATTTAACCTTATATTTAATCTTATATTTAACCTGAACCGAACCGAGAATTTTGATTATTTTTCCCAACTGAATAGATAAGAAAGCATTTAAAATCATTTAGTTCTTATTTAAAGTAAAAAACTCATTATTTTCTGAATTTTATATCCCTGTTTGAAAACTTTAAATTTTTAAATTTTTCTTAACGATAGCGAAATAAAATTTTAAAGTTATAAATTTTAATTTTAATTAATTTATATTTTAATTAGCTTATAAAACAAAAAAACATATAATATTATAAACTACAACATATTAATATGATAATTTTTCGGAAATTCCGATCGCTATTTATAGTATCAGAAATATAACTCATTTTGATTTGATTTAATATGTATTTTGTGTTTATCTATATATTTAATTTCATTTGATTTTACTTTCGATTGTCTCTAATTTCAGTTAGAAAGCTACAAATTAAACAATAATTTTAGCTAACAATGTTTATAGAAAATTGTGTCAAAAATGATTCATCTCATCAATTAATAGTAACTATAGTTACATCAATTCATAGTTACCCAGAGGGAGTGCTTGCCCAGAATTTTGGAAAAGTTGCCCCCACATAAAAAGTTGAGAATTGTAAAAATTGTCGATTAAATTCGAGGGGGTATCCGAAGACCAAAAAAAATTGTCATTTAAATCCGATGAGGTTTTGCCCCTCCTTAAAAATTGAGATTTTATGGATCTAATCCCCATAGAGCTTTCGAGACTGGGTAACTATGGATATATTTAATAGTAACTAATTTTAAACGGAACTCTACATGAATGTAAGTTATATTGTTTCATCTAATGATCGGAATAAGCTCAAATATGCTGAGCTTGAGCTTGAGCTTAAAAAGCTCAGGCTCATTTATCACAGAACATTGAGCTTGAGCTTCAAAAAAATATGGTGAGCTTGAGCTTGAGCTTCAAAAAAAATGTGGCGAGCTTGAGCTTGAGCTTTGAGCTTATAAAAAATAACAAAATGTCAAAATGTTTGTCAAATTAAACTTAATTTATAATTTTAATTAAATTTCATAAATAAATAAAGTTTCGAACAATAAGTGGTTTATGAAATACAAGTAAATATATTCAAATGTATTAAAAAAATTATAATAAGAATTTAATTATATGAGAATTGTAAAAATTTTGTCGGGTGATAAGCTCAATAAGCTCAATACCCCGAGCTTCGAGCCTGAGCTTATTTTTTTAAGCTCACTTAACCTTGAGCTTGTAGCTTGAGCTTCAAGCTCCAGGACATCATTAAATCGAGCTTCAAGCTCAGCTCAGCTCAAGCTAGCTTAAGCTCGTCTTGAGCTTTTTCCGATCATTAGTCATGAATAGCGATAAAATATTTTAAACTTTTATTATACACATATAAGGTAACCAATTATTTATATCTTTTAAAGACTAATTTTATTTAGAGAGCGCCTTAACTGACATAAAATGAGTATTATTGTGTAGAAAATTATCTCAAATAATCGTGTTTTATGGTTTAATTATTCAAAATTCAGTGTTTTTGGCTTATTTAGCTTTTAAAAGCATTGACAAAAACAAAATTTCAATTATCGAAACACGAGTGAAAACATTTGTTGAGTCTTCACCTGATTTGAGAATTTGATAAATTTCACGTCACTTAAAAACTAAGAAAACAAGTTGAGTGTTATTTTCAAAAATTTTTAGATTTTTATTATATGAATCCCTAATATAAATGAATGTTCGATTTACCACAGAATATTAAAATTTAAGTCAATATTTTAAAAAAATATGTCAAAAGTTCTTTGTTTACACTATAAAATAATTATTAAGAAGATTTGAGATTTTCTGGTTTTAAAGATAAGTTTAATAAAATTTTCTGTCAAGTTAGCAAAATATTAAAAGTTTATACTTTAATTAATTTAGCAAAAAATAGATAATTCAATAAGCAATCCAAATAAGCTCATTTAATAATTGAGAATAACTTCAAGATTAGAGCTAAAAATAGTAATTTCGAAAGCATAGTACATGGGCTGGAGATTAGACTAGAAAACGGGTATCCGAAATGTCGGGTTCAGGTCGGATACCCAACAAATTTGTCGGATCAGATTCTGGCTCAAAATATTTCGGGTCGAGTCGGATCGGGTTTTGAAAAATTTGGAAGAAAACTCGACAAACCAATAAAACATCGATTTATAGCATAAAACTTAAAATTTTGAAAAAATATTAAAACATGAGATTTTTATTTAACTTATTTATTTAATATTATTTCTATTTTTAATTAATTTTTACTATCTTTTACAATTTTTAGAAAATTTTAACAAATTTAGTAGAATCATAAAAATATTTTGATAATCGGGTCGGATAGGGTAGGGTCAGGTTGATGCTTGTCTGGTTGAATAATACCTTTTAATTTTAAAACTTTATTTTTAATCAAAAGAATATAAATTGCAATGAATTAAAAGTTAATATTTTCTTCTGTAAGATTTAATCATTTGCAACGAAGAAAAGATTTATATTACGAAAAACTTGTTTTCATTTGACAACAAGTTACTGAAGCATATGAGCATATACTGTATGTAAATAATGCGAATTCATGTGTTTTTAAGTTAATATCGAGTACAAAATTTATATTTTCCATTTAGAATATAAGAAATTTTAATAATTTCTTTATAACTGGCGTAAGTTTACTTAAAATCATAAAACATACCTTCAAATTCGTAAGATATTATTTATAAGACCTAACGAACGAAATAAGTAGTATATCATTTATATTTGGAGATTAATTCCATTTTTGCATTGAAATTACTCATGTTATGTTGATCACACTAGAGGTGGAAAAAGTTTGAAAATGACAGTCCCTTCCTGTCTTGCTAATTGAAATGCTTAGTCCCATCTCGTCCCGTCCTGATTAAGATAATTTTTAGTCCCGTCCTGTCCTGTCCAAAAAAATTTCTGTTTTTTAATTGCAATGTCTTAATTTTATGTAAAAAATAAATTTTAACGTCTTTTTGAGGAAACAAACTTAAAACTTTCAATAAATAATACATTTTATGTGCACAATATGCTTAAAAGTTGAAAATTGATAAAAATAAGTGGTAAATTAAAATTATTTGACACATTAATTCGGTCAATTAGAGATTTTCGTGATTTTGTTAACAAAATATAAAACCCTGTTCCGTCCCGATATTTCATGTGACAATCCTGTCCCGATAAATTCCGTAAAAATTTGGTCAATCCCGATCCTGTCCTGTCCCGTCCCGATAATTTTTCCAGGTCTAGATCGCACAATAGAAGAAGTGAACGGGTATTCAATTTATAATAATTAAATACAAATTTGTTTAAAATTGTTGAGTTTTACGCATTGTTTTTATAGTAATTTATTGAAATTTTCGCTAATTTATCAGTTTATTTGCGCACTTTCTGTTTAAAAATTCGAGCTCAAAGATTTTAACTTATTTACTAGAAGTTAACTCTTAAAGAAATTTTTTATTGTTATTTAAATTTAATATAATTTTATATAGATCTCAAGTATTATCTATAAGTTTGTCACCGTTTGAAAAAAACCAGAATTTGGGGTGTTATTCATAATAATTAATAGAAGTGTAATTAATTAGAACTTAAATTATTTTAGATTTTAATAAAGTAATAACAAGTATGAAATCGAGGCTTAATTCGTTGAAAAGATTAACGAATAGAATCAGACAAACGAATTACAAATCGTATGAATTGGAACAAAACGATGACAAACAAAGAACTGAACCATTATTATCAAAATCGGTATCAAATGATTAATTCATTTAATTATAAACATTTAAATCACTAAAAAAAATTATAAATTTGTTTTATAAGTCTAAAAAACGCGTTGATTTCACCGAAAGTATTGATATCTCTGATTGTGGCGAATCTGAAACAAGTGCTGTTAAGAATGTATCGTTTCGTAAATTAACATCGAATTATACGTGTAATTAAAACGTTACACAAATTGCTAATAATGTTAACACAAGTGATTCAGACTTGGTTTGTGTTACTGTTGGTCTCAGTGAGATATCTTCGAAAACTGATGATAATTTCGATGAGAAGTGCTATGAAACTAATGTCGAACATATCGAACAATGATTGTCATAATTGTGAAACTCATGAATAAAGTTATAATTAATTATAAGTAAACATTTTATTTTTATTTTGTGTAATCGTATTAAATCAATCAAATAATAAATAATATAATTTTGTTATAATGTATTAATACCTATGCTTAATATCATTCATTTAAAAATAGTGGTTTAGAATTTAGAATCAGTTTATTCAAAGCAAATGTTTGTAAAAACGGTTTCAGATCTCTTGATTCAGTAAATCCTCGTTACGTTTTCGTTGTCTATCCATACGAGCCTTCATTTTCTTTATTTCTCTCTTGTTATTTGACACAAAAGCCGGATGATTACGCTTTTTTATCGGAGGAGGAGTTGATTGATGTGATTGTTGTGGTAATGATGTCAACGATACTTGTGTTCCAATTGATCTGAACTGAGGTTGAGTTCGATGTTGTTTTCGAGAATTGTTTTCTTTGTCCGATAACTTCTCTGAATTTTCATTCATATTCAAATAATTGTCTTCCAGTGATCTTTAAATTATTTCAAAACAGTTTTAATCGATGTTTAGTTTTTCGAAAATTAAATAAAATGATAGGGTGTAAACCTATCTTTAATCGAAAATATTTAGTATTAAAATTTATATAAGAAAACTTTATAATTGTTAAATAACTTTTGAAAAA
>JAQGAW010001796.1:0-17457 GCA_034698025.1 Phthiracarus crinitus
GTGTACAAACGAAATTGAGATATAAATTTATTTTTTTTATTTAAAAAATAAGAAGTTTTTTCTGAGTAATCGTAGCGGAATTATATTTTTTTAGGTATTAAATTAATGAGTTATTTTAATTATTATGGTAATAAATATTACTTGAAAATTTAAGAAAAGTCATAACCCCTAAACAAATATAAAACATTTTAATTTGCACTTTTAGGTTTAGCGTATTTAAAAATATTTTATTTTTATTAACGTTTATCACGATAAAAAAAGGATAGAAAATTTTGAAATATATACAGTACTATGGATTTTATATTATTTTTTCATAATTCTATTTAATGATGATATCCATAAAGTTTAACCATGTTTTTACAAAAGAGATTGAGATTTAATGTTGACATTTTTAAAAAAATAAAATTGTTTTTTGAATGATTCTAAGAAAAATATGATACATTATATTTTTACGATTTTTATAATATGCTAAAATTTATATTTGCAAAGTGCATTTAATCAACTTTTTTTTCATTAGCATACTTTGAGATGGCTTTTTAAAACTCTACCAAAGATTAATATAAGTTATATCAATTAGAAGTATACATTAATAAATGTGAAAATGTCATAAAATATCATAATTTACTATCGTGTTATATTTCACTATTTAGTATTTTTAATTTTGCTAAAAACTGGATTTCAATTATAACTGGGCGAATATAGCAAAGGAAAACTGATCACTTGTCAAACGCATTCTTGGGAAAGTTGTGCGGTTAAACTTGTTCCACTAAATCGGTTAATATGTTAAAAGTATTTTTTACAAAACGATAAAAAATTTACAACAATGATATAAATATGTTTATTACAATATAAAATAGTTTTAAAATTACATTGTTTTCACTTAGATATAAAAATTTTACTTAACAGAAGCATAATTTTAAAAGACAGAATTTTATAATTTTATAAAATTCGAGAGCAAATTTTATAAATATAATTGGAAAAGAAATAGTAGCTATTAATTTGAAATTTTTTGAATTTGTTCTTAACGAACATTCTTACCAGCTTTATATCAATTTATTTAAGAAAGTAGAAGTAGAAATTGGACAATAAGCTAATTACGATTATTTGAATATTTTGACAAATAAATGCAAATACTGTACTGGTATTTCTTGGCAGAAATAAATTTCAAACAAAAATGTGTTATTTCCGCGAAAAAATTTATTTGAAAACATGGGAAAACAAGGATAACTTAAATAGACTTAATTTAGAATAATTTAGCTAATAAAGAAAACTTTTAGATAATTTGGTGGAATAAATTTTTAATTGTTGCAATCTAATAATTTTGAGATAAACTTTTTATTTAAAGAATCAAAAATAACTTTCACACCAAAATATTTGAGGACAATTAATAAATACACAGGGATGTAAGAAAATAACTATCTGTCATGCAATTGTCAGTTTTTTCTTCTGTTGCGTAAATTTTATATCCCATCGATAAAATTATCAAATTTTGTACATATAGCTGCTAGGTTTGAGAATGAAAAAATTTAGCGTTTATCCCATAAATTTTTATTTAAAGAAAATACATTTATTCGTATAATAACGCCTTTTTGAATTTTTTGGTTCATATAGAAGTTAAAACATAATAATAATAGTATTGATTGTAAATACTGTGACTTAAAAAAATCACAATAAATTCACAAAAAAGGAGTATATTTGAGCTCAAAAATGAAATAACCTTAAATATTTATATAAAATAAATGCTTTTTAGAAAAATAATTCTTTCTTAACTATTATTTTTTTATTCCAAATCTTAGAGCGATTACAATGAATTACAAATTTAAAATTATTACATCTGTGATAGTTTAGAATATGAAGCATAATTTTTTTTTAAAAATGTATTTTTTTAAATAGTAATGCTAATGAAGCATAAAGTTCAATGAATTATATTTATTATACCGTTTTTAAGTGATTTAAAAAATTAAACTCTTGATAACAATGAATTTAGAAGTTTTCTCTCATGTGAGAGAGTACTAGATAATTATCTAGTCTTATAATTGAATATTTCTTCAATATAATCTCCTATAACCTTTTTTATTATAAATTTAATCGACGAATTTAAACATATATACATGTATTATTTTTTTATTTGAATATTTTCATTTGCCAGCATAACAAACTTGACCTATTTTGTTCATCTTAATTGGTAACAAAAGATACCACAATCTTTTAATCATTAAAAATTAATTTTTCCATTCAATTTTCTAATTAATAAACATTTGTATTTTCCGCCGCCATTGTAACGCTAATGCACTAAAAGTGATAAAAAAATTTCTCTTTTAATCAGAAAAAGGTGAATGAAATATAATTAGTAGTTATAGTTATATGTGGTGCATAGTCTTTAAATACCATAATTAATGGCAATAGTTTACTAACTTATTACACGATTATTAATTTAATTTTTATTAAACAAATGGTTTAACTGAATTACTAAATAATATATTACAGTGAAGTCTAAGCTTGTATTTATTATCAAATCATGTTGATATTTTAAGTTGATAAATAATTTAAATATATGCGCAAAAATTATTTGGGAGTAACGAAGAAGAAATGGTAGTGCGAATGATTGTCACTGATATATTTAGTTTGACCTCAATTTTGGCGAATATATTGATTATTGGATGCGAAAAAATTCGAGATCTGATCCAGATATGCCTCTACAGAAAATGTATGGTATAATTGTTCATAATTTATGAGACGAGCAATAATTTCATGTTTTGATACTAATTTTAAAATAGGTATTATAAGCATCTTATTATTATATCCGCACCATAGCTAATACAGTAATTAATATGTTTACCAGTTATGAGGAGCAGGTTTATGCTCTAGAAAATATAATTTTTAATTATCTACGCTCTTGTCATTAAAATCGAATATCTAAAATGCGATTATTTTTAAATAAATAGCATGAAAAGTAAGCATTTATATACACTTTTAATTTAGTTGAATTATTATTTATTTATTTATGATAATAAATGCGATGTTTTAAAAACATTTTCCAATCAAATATGCTGTACAGCATGGAAAGTGCTTAATACTGTTCTCCTGTGATTTAAGCATATTTTTAAATAATTTATTTATTAACCTAATTTTTTAGAAAAATGATAAAAGTTTTGACATGAAGAACTATTGATAAATATAATTTTCAGTCAAAATGTTAAAATTACCAAAATTCAAGTTATTTTAAAACTATCCTAATTTTCCAACGATAGCCCGCGGGCTATACAATGAAAAATGCGATTTTTATTAAAAATTTACATAAATACTCTAGTTATTCCAAAAGAAATATTGTGTGATTTAATTTAACAAAACTTAGCAACAAACTAATCTTTTTATAAATTATGCTAATAAAACCGGCATTTCGCTTCAAATTTTTATAGTGACCGGTAAAGAAAGTTCTTTTATTATATGTAATTCATTAATTAATTTCGGATTTTAGAAATAAAAATCGAAATAATATTATAGATCACTGAATGAAAAGATGATAAATCTTTTAATAGATGTATTCGTTTTATAAATCACTTAATTAAGTTATTTTGATCACCACTAATAAAGTTATACTTTTTGCGTCATCCATAGTTCAAAATTTCAAAATATGTTAAGGAAAGTTTGTTTATTAGGCATAATTTATTATATTATTAGATTAATTATGCTTAAAACGTTTTTATAATAATTTAAAGTTAGACACGTTTTAAGACTATGGTTTAATTTTTTTGAAAATCTATGTAACATAAACTTTAAATAAACACCATTAATCTTTTGAATCTAATTGATTACCGTTAGATAAGCACTCAATATTCATTGTCAATGCATTAAAATAAAAATTAACTGTACGTTTATTTCGATGCTACTATAATATTACTAGTAAATAAAATCTATATTTCAGTATTACGTGATTTGAATGCAAATGCGTGTCAATACGAAATCAGTAGTCAAATCTTTTAAATGCACAAAAATCTTGTAAAAATTGGGCAAATGTTTTATAGCATATAATATAGGCCAAAGTCTTATCCACGCGTTACTACCTAAGACTTGACATATACCTTCAACACTTAAGCTCTACCGCTCTAAAACCAAACCAATCAGATCGTCGTATTCCTGTCCTTTATAATTATTAACCAATCGGAGAGTACTATTTATTAATTATAATAATTTATTCAATTAAACCTATAGTACTAAATAATTATAAACTTAATTAAAACATATAAAATAAAGACACAGTTTCTAAAATCAAAATATTTATTTCAATCCGTCTTAATAGACGTCTTAAACAGGAATGACTACAGATATATAATACGTAAGTATAAAACAATAATAATAAACATTTTCATTATAATAGTGACATCTGTTTTAATAAAGTTTTTCAAAACTTTTTATATAATAATAATATTTTCTTATAAAACTTTTAATCTTTAATAAATACGAATAATGATAGGTTTGACACCTATCATACCTCACCCTATGATGACTGTGAGGATTCGCAGACATCACAAAAATGTTAATCAAATTCGTCATTAAATATTTGTTCATATATCGCATCAATTTCATCGGTGACTTCATTAATGATTTCTTCCCTTATTTGCTGAAAAGTAATCGTACCGCGAATGTAATCACCGAATCGTACATACAATATGTAGAACATTATGAAAAACGCAATTATAAACAAAAACACAAAAAATAATAAGATGTCACTGAACACAAAAACAAATATTTCGCCAAATGGTTGCTCTCTAAGGTGGAGACCATTTGGATGTCGCAAACTCTTCGGTATCGCACTCATAATCTTCGCCAAACAAACTCGGGTTGAATGAAACAGTGTATGCTTTGTAACCAAATTCACTAATTTCAGCGTTGAAAGTCGTTCGGTAAACGCTGTTATTTTCGATAAACGTTTGATTGCTTGTAAGCGTTTGATACTCGTCTCTGATTACAGACGACACTTGTGTCAAATATCTGCGCGTTTCAACGAATTCGAGTGACGGTAACAGATCGTATCGCTGACACAATTGATAATAGTCTAAGACCTCATCGATAGTGAAACCAGTAAATGGGGTCGTATTTCCGAGTTCTGCCTGTCCTTTGTGTGCCTCTTTGAATCTTTTAGCCGCACATGACTTGATTATGGCGTTCAATAGCCATCGTTGAGCCAAAAAGTTCTTGTGTTTGTCCTCTTTTGTCGGTCCAGTTATACCTCCCAACCAATACTTCGACGCTATGACACACAATGAAAGCGTTTGACGAATATATGATCGGAGATCAGCCTTATTTTCGGGATTTAAATGCTCGAAGAATACGCCAATAACTGCCTCAACGAAAGTTGTCTCTTCTTGAGTAAAACGATCAACAATTGATTCGTTTGTTTTATGCGGTATCGCGTTATAAATAGTTTCGATTTGCGATACAATGAATGAGACAATAGCTTTCGATGGAATGCACAGCATTTTTACCGAATCGTTAAACACTTCGTCCGGTAAACGCATATTTAAATACGTATCAAAAGTTTTATAATTAATTTCGCTGTAAAGGTTTGGTATACTTAATCCAATATCGCGTTTCAGAAATTTAACAAATTCGATGTTCTGACTCATGACGGCATACCAGAAGATGTGATCGATTTCAACGTTAACATAACAACCGCTAACCAAATATTGTAAATTTGCGTAAACAATATCTCCGCTAATATTATACGAAACTTTGTGTGCTTTTCTCGGTTCACCTATTTTTCGTGACTTTAATAGTCGTATATAATCGTCCAGAAATTTATCAGTTGATTGTCTGACGATTGCTCTGCCAACCACTCCTTTAACAAACAGCGCGACTTCGCGGAAGTGATCACGAGATGTGCCAATCATTGACGATATCTCCGCGAATACGAGTAATGGAGTGAACACATAGATGTGAACGTTTCGCCACACATAAGCAAATAACGGATTGTTTTGCGCATATTTGTTACCAGGAAATCGTCGTCTAATGTCTGCCATTTCTTCGTACGGATCCATAGCTAACGATAACATATGCGCGTATTTAACCATATAACGTAATAAGTTGTCGTTCGCAACACGTTTCAAAAAATAGCCAAATTTATCAAAACCAGGCAATTCGCTATAAATCGGTTGAATCGGAACGTTAGCACTGAAGTCGTCCAAAGTTACGATAAATTGTCCAAAGCGTTCGTTTCCCCAACGAATAACAATTGCTTCGTACGCTTCGTCAGTCATAACGTTATAATCCATTTTTCGTGGAACGCGTGTATGTTTTTGGCTGACTGTTTGACTCGATTGAGATCCAAATTCAAATGATTGCGTTATAATGTAAGGCAACTTTTTAGTTGGCAAATAATGAATGAGTGGGTCCATGACTAAGAAGACTAGTTAACAGTATACGTTGTTTTAACGCGATTTCAATATATTAGTGTTTACAGTACTATGTGTAATAAAAACCGTTAAACTTTAAAACAACTAATGTTACATAATTATAGGCAATACTAACACTAGAGTGATATGTTTATGGGTTTCGGGTTCGCTCTGTTTACGGCTTTCTCTTCGTTACCATTTCGGTTATACGAAGTAATAAATATAAATCTCAACAAAATAGTTCACACTATATTAACAAAAAATATCTTTAAGGCGCCTATTATTGCCGCATGTATGGCAATACCACTATAATTAAAAGCCGTTCACAGACACTAAACCGAAAATTCATGATTAAAATCACTAATGGATTGCATTGTTCTCTACAGTGTGTCAGTAGAGCTGATCAGACTTTCCCGAAACACTGGTTTAAACTCCGCAAACAAAATGCAATAACTCAAAGTGATAATTACTAGTAATAAAAAACTTTTTTAGAAATAATAAAAACTGTAAATTTTTTAAATAAATTTTTTCTTAAAATCATTTTTAGGAATACATGAATGTGTTTAAATTGTTAGCGAAAACCATATAAAATCAATTAAATTTTTAAAGTATTTGACTATCAGTCAAATTATTATAAAACTGGTATTGAAGATACAAACGATTATTAAGTTTTATAAAAATATTAATAAAAACTGTTAATGCTTTTATGTATTATAAAAATTTTGTTAATAACTGTTGAGATACATATTCATAATGTAATCTCTAAAACGGTTCGGTAATCTTATGGGTCGCCCTGACCTTCGCCTAACAACAGGTTCTTCTCCCAAAACTTGGTTATCCCTTCCGGGCATAACAGAAGTGTTAACATTAGTGTCACTCCTATGCGATAAGTCATTATTAACTTCGTTTTCATTTCCAATAACTGTCGTATTCTCCTCTTCATCACAACTAAAATCGTTCACAAACACACTATAATTATCAGATAAAACAGTTTCGTTTTCGCTGTTATCGCTATTTTCCAAATCATTAGCTGAAAAACTGTTTTGCAAACTGTTATTTGAATTGCGTTGAGAAACAACAGGAGTTGTAAATCCGCTAAAATTATTAGTACTAACAGTACTTTCAGTTAAATTTAAACGATTAATACGTTGTCTGATTGTTGTCTGTCTCTCATTAATCATTGCTCTGTTGTTTGCTGTAAGCGATTCTAATAGTGATGAGTCGTTCAATAAATCCGCATCACTTAACTCTTCCAAACAATTCAATCGTTGCGTTAAAAAATCGTCTGAAGCCATACTTTCAGAATTAACTTGAGTTCTCGATTCTCGACGCATATCTAATCATTTGTTAATGTCGTAAACGTCCCAAATATCTTCAGGAGTCATCGCAATGTTATCAAATTCGCCGCTTTCTACTCTTTGAATGAATCGCTCATAATTATGTGGTTTTTCTCCATAGAATGGTATACACATTCTTGCGTTAACGCATTTAACTCGTGGTTTACCTTTCTTTAAATTAATTATATGGTAAGTGGTATCAGTAATGACACGTGTGATTAGATATGGCCCCTCGTATTTGGCCCTAAACTTCTTCGGTGTCTTCAGTAGTAATGTTTTGTCCAAAACCCAAATTAAATCCAATCGTTTGAATGGAGGCTCAATTAAAATAGCGTTTTGTTTAGCAGCCCATTGCGCTTCCGCTATCTTTTTCATCGCTATTTCTCGTGCTTTGTCGACAGCAATACTTAAATCTGGTTCTTCTCCTTCTTCTTCCAGATATCTAACGCCCAATTTCCTCTCAAAAGGACTCATCGGACGATAACCATTGAGCAAAAAGAATGGTGAAAAACCAGTTGTGACGTTAACGTTGCGATTAATAATCATAACTGATTTATAGACATACGAGTCCCAGTTTTTATCTTTTTCGTCGGTAAACGTCCTCAATATACGTATCAGTTTGTAATTATTGACCTCCACGAGACCATTGGTCATCGGGTGATAAGACGCTGTATGCAGATGTTGAATACCACTGCGTTGACAGTATTCCTGAAAAGTTGTGCCCATAAACGACGAAAATCGATCCGTAATTATTTTTAATGGAGTGCTGTGTCGTTCAATGATAAAATCGTTAACGAATTTAACGATTGTTATCGCTCTCTGATCCGGAATAGGCTTCGCTTCCAAATAACGCGTTAATCGATCAACAGCTACAATGACATATCGATTACCAGAGTTAGACTTTTTTACGGGTCCGAACACATCGATGTTAATCGTTTCGAACGGCATCGTTGATACTTCGATGATATGTGCCACACCATACGGTCGCATATGTCTATCTTTCGTTTGAGCACATGTATGTCACGCTTTAACATAAGCACGTATTTTTTCCCTCATTTGTGGAAACCAAAAATTGTCCGCAATATTTTGTTCGGTTTTGTTAACTCCTGGATGTCCTTCTTTATCGTGATATTTACTTAAAATAATACTAGTTAACGAATATGGTATAACGATCTGATATCTATAATTAACCAAATGTCGTGGTTTTTGTTTTCGATATAAAATTTCGTTAACAATCGCGTAATTTTTTCTTATTTGATTATCGCCTGCAATAACTTTTCTTATAATTTGTTTGCAATAATCGTCAATCTGTTGTAATTCTAATAACGTTTCTTTACTAATAAATGACTCCAAGTCATAATTATCTTCTTCGCCGTCTAATGAAATATTAAGTATTTTGCAAACTTCTTGTACTTGACTGTACAGTTCTGTCTCTTTGAATACAAAAATACTGTCATCCGAGTCTTGATATTTCTCAGTATCCAATGCTTTAATGAGTTGTTCCGCAGTTATTTTTTCATTCTCCATATCGTCATTCATTTTAATTGAAAACTTTAAACGACTCAATGCATCCGAAATTAAATTTTTTGAACCACTTATGTGCATTACCGTAAATTCAAATTCAGAAAGAATAGCCGCCCATCTATTCATTCGCATGTTTTTTGATTGTTTCAGTTTATTTAATATTAGAAGTGGTCGATGATCGGTATAAATCGTAAAATGAGCTCTAATTAGATCCTTTCGATAAATGTTGACCGCATATATAACCGCAATCAATTCCCTTTCGATGACTGACCAATTCCTTTCGTTTGGCTTTAACTGTCGATAGAAAAAACCCAAAATACCAACTTTACCATCGCTATGACACTGCGCTAGTATACCACCCGTCGCATAGTTTGATGCGTCCGTTTGGATAAATTTTGGATAACTGTCATCACTGTGTTCGAGTATCGGAGCGTTTGATATATAGTTCTTAATTATTTCGAAATTTTTATTCGCCTCTTCAGTCCATACAAATTTCGCTTCTTTTTTCAATAAATTATATAATGGCGTTAATAAATCTTTTATTGGTATGAACTCTCGAAGAAAGTTAAAAACTCCCAGAACTGACTGTAACTGCTTTTTCGTTTTAGGGATTTGAATATTTTTCACAACACTTATACGGTTTGGGTCGATCTCCAGACCATCCTTTGATACAATATAACCCAAAAATTTAATTTTATTTCTTGCTATGTTTGACTTTTTCGGGTGAAGTTTAACATTATTTTCGATAGCAATCGACAAAAACTCTTCCAAATGCTTTACGTGATCTTCAAAATTAGTCTTTGTCGAAACATTCAAATCGTCAATATAATTGGCGAGTGTTTTATATTTTATCGGTGCAAATATTTCGTCCATTGTCTGTTGCATCTCCAAAGGTGCGTTCCTTATTCCCATCGGAAGAACTAAGAACCTATAAACTCCTCGTTGAGTCCGAAAAGTGGTGATCCAACGATCGCTTTCCTCTAATTCACACATATAGAAACTTTTGATGCAATCGAATGCAGAGATAAACTTTGAACCCTTTAAGAAGGCTAACGCTTCCTTCATATTAACTGCAGGGTATGTCGAATTGATTATCGAATCATTAACTATACGTAAATCAACTGTTATTCGAGTTTCTTTATTCGGCGCTTTTACGAGTACAACTGGTGATGCCATTATCGCTACTGTTTCTTCAATGAGCTTCGCTTTTAACATATTGTCTGTCCATTCGTTTATTACTTCCTGGTCTTTCGGTCCGTATTCATACAACGGTAACGGTTTTATCGGAATTGTTTTATGAATTATTTTTACTTTTCTTTTCTTATATCTTCCAACATCGAAGTTGTGTCGAGCGAACGCTTCTCTCTTATCCCACAATAAATCCAGTATTTTTCGTTCTTGAAAATACGATAAGTCTTCGAAACTAAATAACTGCTCGAACTCTATTCTCTGATCTGATGGACTGAAATAAGTAAACGACAGATGTTTCAAATAATCGCCGTCTTCTGTATAACGTATATATTTTTCTTCATTAGTATTCATAAACACGGCGTTACGCTTAATGACTATCATTTCCGGTCTAAGCGTTTCTATTTTAAGATAGCGTTCGACGTTAAAATAACTTTGAGAAGGCTTTTCGTATAATGTGTTCAACTGTTCAACATTTCTATAAATCTGTGCACAACTGACATCTGTTCTTAAATTGTTGTCATGCGTTGGTAAAAATATTTCGAAATTCGGGACAAACTTATCCAATACTCTGTTTCCGTTTCCCATTTCTTGCTCTAATTTCATTGACGTCCAATAATATATTAAATTCGTTGCGGCACCGAAATGATTGCCAAGTATTAACGTTTGATGTTCGCCATCCAATATATTGAACAAAATTGCTTTAAACTAATCGCCAACTTTTACTAAACCAATTGTCGTTCCTTTCGCTGTTGATGTCGAGTTGACGCCACTGATTACCAGACCATAGTCTATAAACTTAACGTTCAGTTCCATTGCCATCTTATACGACATTAGACAGCAATCCGCTCCACTGTCTAGCAAACCATCTATAACTTTGCCGTTAATGGTAACCCAAAGCATCGGTCTGTGTCCCATATATGTGTTCGCTGATTGTAAATTTGAGGGGTTTTGTGTCGTATGGGCTGTTTCCCTACCCTCTAACGGGAAGCCCAACCATTTAAATGTTGTGTCGGTTGTTGACCATTCAAAACGTTCACATACCGTACTGGATGTGTGTTCGCTGCCATTACTGTCTGTGGTGTTGTCTGTACTGGCGTTTGTTGCGTCGATTGTGTCACTGTTGGCGTTACCACTGTTGGCACTACTGTATGTTGTTGAGGTACGCAATACGTGAACACAGGAGGTTGTGGTAAGTACTGTGCGTTTACTGATTGTTGTAATTGCTGTTGAGAGTTGTTGACGCGATTATCTCTACTTGACACACTTCTCTGCTGATTATTAAAATTTGCGTTACGACACTGTCTTGGTTGATGTCCTATTCCTCCGCACTTAAAACAATTTCCTCTAAACGGTTGCCTTTGAAAATTATTATTACTTCCACTATTATTATTATTGTTAATATTAGAAGCACGTGTTCTAGAATTAGTGCGATCATTGTTACTGCTATTTTGATTATTAAACTGACGCGCGTTTCCATAGTTATTGCTTTGATTATTCGGAACGTAATTTCTGTACGGATTATTCGGTCTGAAGTTTTGATATCTTCTATAATTATTATTACCATTATTACCGTTATTGTTGATATTATTACTGTTGTTATTAGGATTAGAGTTTCTATTCCTATCAAACTTCTGATTAATAATTCTATTCATGTTTTCCGCTAACATGAGTCGGTTTGTTGCCACGTCTAATGTTAACTTCGGGTCCGCATAATTAGCATAAAGCATTTTCTGTACAGACGGAGAAAGTATTGATCCAATCATATACAGTCCGACATTTGCTGGTATATCTCCGACTTCTTCTATTAGTTCTTTTCCTTTTAATGCGAACTCTTCTATAGTTTTAAAATCTTTAGTTGACATCGACTCTAACTCAGTCCACGCTGTCATCCGATACGACTCATTAGTAAATTCCTGACAAAACGCGTACTTAAACGTATCCCAATTTAAGTTTTTACAAGTCTCGTATAGTTTCCTATATCTGCCTAACGAATGCTTGTCCATCCTTTGACCAACTAATCGCATCCATTCCGCTTCAGGCCATGCTCTCAACTCTGCAATAAACTGGAAATCGTTTATCCATTTTTCAGGGTTACAATTAAATGTGAATTTTGACACGTGTTTCTCAACGTTAAATTCTTTCTGGCTTTGCATATATTCCAACATCTGTTCGAATCGGTTATCGAATAGCTGTTGCTGTACTGTTGGGGCTGGCGTTGACTGTTGTGGTTGATTACCAGTTGGATTGGTATACAACGGGTTTATAAAACACTGACCAGAAAACGGATCGTGGTTTCGATCATTTAATGGCATACTTCTATGAGGAATAGTTTGTGTCTGTTGTGGTACTTGTGGTACACTTTGCTCTTCATTTACTCGTAATTGTTGTGCCGTTTGTTTAACCACTAAATTTCTGATTTGTTGCTGAAGTTGAATGATCTGATGATCACGTCTACGGTTCTCTTCAGTTAAATTTTGCTTATCTCTTATCGCAGCTTCGCTTTCGACTGTCAATCGTCTCAGCTCTTCACGATTTTCCTCCAAAACTTCATTTATTACTTGCAAACGATGTTTAGATGACTCTGCAATCACTTGATAGTGATCTTTAAGTTTTCGGATTGCCATCATATCGTCTTCTGTATAGAAACGTACATTCGATGTCTGTTGGCATTGATTTTGTTGCGAAGCTTGTGGTTGTGTTGTCTGTACCGACTGATTGTTCTGTATTTGTTGCTGTACTGGTTGTGTATGGAACTGATTGGCAAACGTTGATCTGACCGTAAAAACAGTTGCCTTTGGATTTGTTACTCGATTGACTGGTAAACTATTCGACATAATATTTGGGTTTTGATTCACTGGAAACCATCCATTATTTAATAAATTTACATCGAAATCCATTAAATTATCATTTATCTGTTCGTTTTGCTGCAAATCAGCTGTTTGTCTACCATTGTTGTTCTGATAATTGTTTGACAAACTTGTCATTTCTGTCTCTATTGATTCGTTGTCCGAATGGAAACTATTATCGCTTATATTGTATTCGATTTTAGTTACTTCTTCTTCATTCTCAATCTCTTCTCTTATATTGTCTGTGACCATCAAATGCGTAAAATGGACTCATCGTTGATCACTTCTTCTTGAGTTTATTGGGGTTAATATGTCTCTTTCATATATGACTCTGTCTCTCAATTCTCGTACAATCGATGATGGATTTGCAAAATTTTCTAAAAAATGTGTTCCACTGATATAAGGCGTTGACGTAAATGGTTGGATAAACGTATTATTATCGCTGTTTTCAGAAATTCTATTCAAATTTCCTTCATTCATATGAAGATTAATAGTTCTTTTGAGATCGCTTTACACCTCCACCACTAATATAGGCCAAAGTCTTATCCACGCATTAATACCAAAGACTTGACATATACCTTCGATACTCAAGCTCTACCGCTTCATAATCCAACCAATCAGATCGTCGTATTCCTGTCCTTTATAATTATTAACCAATCGGAGATTATTATATATTAATTATAATAATTTATTCAATTAAACCTATAGTACTATATAATTATAAAACATAATTAAAATATACAATAAAGACACGGTTTCTAAAATCAAAATATTTATTTCAATCCGTCTTAATAGACGTCTTAAACAGGTATAAAAACCGATATATAATACGTAAGTATAAAACAATAATATTAAACATTTTCGTTATAATAGTGACATCTGTTTTTTATAAAGTTTTTCTGAATTGTTTTAACATAGAAAAGCGTTAACATAAGCGTTTACATTAAAAGGTTAACGCGTAAAGTTTATACAATAAACGAAAGTTTATAACAAACGATAAATAGTTTAAAATCAAACGAGTAATAAGTTATTAGCGTAATAAAGCTATGTGTGCCTCAGTGTTGAATATTTTTGTAAAACAATGCGTCACTAATAATGTTGAATGCGATGGCAAACTGCGTTAACATAAAGTAAAACTGTTGATGAGTTCCCAAAAACCCGCCAGTAATTAACGGTGAGTTGTATTGAGGAGTAATTTGGATTTTAGTCAATACTAAACTTGTTATATTAATTACGAGTTCGATCACCGTAAGACAACGTAAACAAAATTTATTTTGAGCACAAATTTCCATCGAACTTTAAAATCTGTTTAACGCAATATTCACGTGCATTACATTTATATGAGTTATTAAATTTATGAACACATATGATATATGCCATACATTTCAGCATGCATTAAACAATCCTAATCATAGCCCTTCTGTCAAAGGACCAAATTGCATTTTTCTTTAGAGCGCTTGCGTTCACTCTAGCATTGTATGTGTTAATGTACAAGTGTTAACGCAAGCGCACTACGAAAAAAACGCAATTTGGTCCTTTTACAGATGCTATGATCCTAATTTTATTTTTATTTGTAAAATTCAATAGAATACTAGACTATCGGTTTATTGTCTATAATAATAAACGACTGTAAAAAAAATTACTAAAATAATAAATAAACATATTATCGACTAAAGTAAGAAACAGTTGATTCGAAATATACATTTCTTAAATAAGAGAAACGCGCGGTAACCCGCGGTGATTGCAACCCACATCCCAATTCAATCATTTAATATTCAATAAACAATATAAACTTACATTATCTGATGGTATTCGATAATTATTATATTATTAGCGATATTCGAGTATTAATATAAACGAATACCAAAATTCAATAATAAATGGTATCAAAAAAGAAAGTTACGCAAACATTAATTATTGTGTTAAATGTGGTTATATTCTCATCATTTTTATGTTTAGATTCACTAATTTATATAATAATTTAATACTAATAGAAGTTGTTTGACTGTCTTTCTAATAAACATAAATATATATCTAATAAATCGTTGTAACATTTTATTCTCTATCGTTTAAATAGTGTTATCTTTTATTTAATTGTTCGTTAGACAGGCGTTTATTTCGAAAATTTTGGATGTTTTTATATGCGTCTCATTATCTAATATTTGGTTAACATTTCAATTTTTGTAAACTAATTTTCGATGATTAAAACTATATATTACCGTAAAATAATATATGATTAACACATGTTTATACCATACTAGAACATTCGCAATTAATGTCTTTAAGTGTATATTAATTTAAAATATGAGGCTTGAATAATGATATACAAACAAAATATTATTTACGAATTAAATAACTAAATTTTAGCTGAATTTAAACATAACATAAAATTAGTACTAATAAAATAGTTAAAAGTTAACAAATTAGATGGGAATAGTGTTGTGAATTATATACAAACCATATGGATCGATATGCAAAGCATTTAATTTTATTTATGCGAAATATCATAGTATATAGTAGAGTATGTAACGGGTCCCCGATTTTTCGGGCCTTGACAGGCCCCCGACACAATTTGTCGGGCTTTGTCGGGCCCAGGCCTTAAGTTATGAAAATATGTTCGGGTCGAACTTTTTGAGTCAAAATATAGAAACTGGAAAGTTTTTAATTTTGAAGAAATTATTTAAGCAAACCATAATGTAATACTAATATCTACTAAATATTGCAGAATACTATCAATATAATCAAATTTTACTAATTAATAAGCATTAAAAATTGTTATAATGAAGCAAAATTAATATAAACTTAATTAATTATTTTGGGATTAAAGCTATATTTGACGGGCTTTTTGCTTGATTATGTCAGCCTTAAATCAGGCTCTGGCCTTAAATTTTTTTCCAGTGCCGAGCATACCGTAAAAATATAATATGTGATACCAAATAAACTTTAAAGTAAAAACGTGTTCATTGTTTTAAAATAGACAACAAAATTATTATTTTATAATTTAAATCATATCAAATTTTAATATTTTAATTAAATAACAATTATATCATGTTTTATTGAGAAAGAGATAGTTATGATAAATTTGGTGATGATTTGTGTGGATTAATATAATCGATGTTTTTTTAATTCATGGCATTATTATTTATGTGAGATTTCGATTAATTTTATGAATAAGATGATCATTAGTGTCAATATCTAAAGATAATGTTAAAAAACTATTATAAATTATATAATTATAAAATCAATATTATGTTTGAATACTTCATAAAAGCGAAAATAATTAATAATGAATAGTTTCCAGCAGTAAAATCCAACTCTTTTTTGACTCAATCTTTCGATAAATACTAATAGCTATTGTGATAAATATTATTACTAAATCTATTTTATTATTTTAATAGAATTCATTTCATTACCTTTAATCTAATATTTATGTTGATTTTTCTATTAACATTACGCACATATAATTTATAAACCTTTACATAAGTTTTACCGGTTTCTTGAGACAATGAAGAAGCGATATTCATGTAACAAATAAGTATTAAACTAGACATAGCTGTTGAGTATGCATATATGAATCGAACCGTAACCGTTATATTACCAAACAATACGCTATAAAGTATGAGACAAATACTGGCAGAGAATAACAAGTAAAGCCAAAAAGTAAATTTTGCCCAATAGTTATCATTATAATCTTGGATATCGCGATAAACATTTTGAATTGATATAATAGCCGATCGAATTCTATTATTGTTTAAGTCAATTAATAAATTTATCTTAGTATTTATTTCGAAATTTATTTGTTTAATTCTTAATTTTAAAAACAAACAAATCAGATAAAAGTATATAATTTGCCAAACAATAAAATTGAAACAACAACTTCCGCTGTAAGCAAATAATAAACTCCATGGAAATGCATATAATATCATTTGAATTAATGTACAATTTAGCGATAAGGTAACCATACTAACAATAAAAATTATTCCCTGAAATAGTGTAGTGTTAAAGCTAACAATTTTGAATAGAATTCTGGATTTATTCAAAAGTTGGCGAAGTATTTCCTCATTATTTATTCCAATAGATAGTGGTGTTATAAATCCAGCCATCATTTCAAACACTTTCATATATGACGGATAAATATCATGTTTGTAATTCCAGTAATGTATCGCT
>JAQGAW010001797.1:0-17456 GCA_034698025.1 Phthiracarus crinitus
CCCGGTTTTCATACATTTTTTGTTCCCGGTTCCCTCCCGCTTTTACCACTTTTTAGTCCCGGAAATCCTTCGCCCTACTTATAACATAATTTTACTCCTCGATTGGAACATTACTGGTTCACATACACGACAAAAATTTCTCAAAATTTTCTTTAAAATTGATAGATTATGTTTCACTGACACTGAAATAATTTTAGATATATTGTTGATTTTGTGACCCAAGTTTTGGATGTGAAGTCACAAATAAATGTGATGTCGATTTCGTTAAAACGAAATTTATTATTAAAACAAATGCGTTACAATTTGTGTTTGAAAAACAATGAGAATGAAACACTCTTAATGTGTGTGTAAGAGAGAAAGAGTGAGAGAGTGTGACCCCTTTTATAGGGAGTCAAATGAGCGGGAAAAAACAATGAGTGTTGCATTTGCTGTGTTGTGGTCTCTGTGGGCCACAATTTTTATATAGATTAAAAATTAAATTAATAAAACAAAACAAAACGTCACATACATAGAGATCTCGCATTTTAGAAACAATGTTTTAATCATTTTATTAACAATTATAAAATACATGCTAATTAACTATGGTCGAGCTAGTTTGGGCACACGAAAGTACAGCGTCAAAAGCATATGCTCTACTTTTGTGAAAAAAATCTTAGCTTTAATTTAATATATAAATGTTATTTAAAATAAAATAAAAAGTTATTAAAATTAAATTATGATCACAATATCGACATATAGAATACAGTATCGGATAAAATAAAATAAATTGTAATAATAAATGAAATATTTAAAATAGAATAACTATTCACAGATACACTATTGATTTCAAATGATGGATAAAAAATATAAGTATTTAATCCTCTGCTGTCGATACCACGTATTAAACGAAAGTAACCATTTTCACCCCAATTTTGTCCATAACTATTTTTGATGATCCAATAATCAATATTATTTTCTGTTCCCCATCCGACAACAGTAACGAAATGATTTGTCTGAGTTGCATCTAAATCTCTTTTTCCATCTGATTTAATAATTCCATTTCTTATAAAAAATTCGAAATAATATAATTGTCTTATAACCGGATATATATTATTTATTATAAGATTATACCGATAAAGTTGAAAATCAAGATCACCAGCATTTATTAAAACAGCAACCGGTCCTCTATTGTAAACGATATTCATTATACTTTCGTCATTTAAATTAGTGTCATAATAATAACTTTTAATGTATATTTTCCGCATATTTTTTTTCTTCGCATTTTTGCAATTATTTTGCTGTACAAAAAGAATAAAAATATTGAATTGAATTAAATAAAGTATTCTATTTGAATGAATATACTTTTTGGACAAATGGATATTCGTATTGATTAACCACTCCATAGCGTTGGACATATCGATAGGCATCAATAACTGTTCCTCCATTACATCCCATGCTTACAAACCGTCTGCCAACAGCACAATCAAGTATTTGTTGTTCAGAAAATGTCATTAATGTTTGTTCTGTTAAATTGTTTTTAATAGCGTATACACTTTCAATTGTAGCGATTCCAGCGAAGATCCAACACGAGCCACATATTCCTTGATTCTTTACTTCTGACACCTTTTGTCGTTCGCGCCAATCAAAATATTTTGGAAGTTCAACTGATGATTCAAATGATGTTTTAACTGTTTGTTTTTTGAAGTTTTTTAAAATTTTAGACGTATTTTTGTTTTGCATGTTCTCGTATTCTTCGTGAGACTATTTATTATAATTTAGAATTTATAAATTAGTAAATTATTTCTAAATTTTTAGTAAACTTACGAGATCTGCTAAATTATTTATACCCAATTTGTGAATCACGTCACCATTTTTGAGTTGTTTGCTATTATTTTTAATCGCTAATAATGATCGCAAAAAATTAAATTTTCTTATTTCTTCTTCATTATTACTTGTGTCATATGTTTTATTGAAAACAAACTTAGAATATAAAATATATGAAATAAAAGCGCAAATATTACTTATTAAGTGTTACCTTGAAATTATAAAATAGTTTATCGAAATAAAGAAAATGATTAACTTTTGAATAATGAGATATATCACTATAATTATTATTTATTATTTCGTATTCGACAAATTCATTATAATTCCGAAAAGTAGCGAAGGAATCAATACATAAAGTTTTTATTAGTACTAATCTAAATATTAAATTCATATAATATTTTAAAGTCAATAAAAATTATGGTATATTAAGAATATTTTACAATAGCACTGGTAATTTTAAAATAGTTATTAAATTGAATTGAATTGCATTTCATTGAATCCATAGATAAAATTTTCATAGATTTTAATATGAAAGAATCGCTGTGTCATTTATGAAATGGTAAATGTTTCAATTAATACGGTGTTTACAATTCTCAAACATTATTGTTATGCTTTTAGATTTGACATTATTTCCGAGTTTTTATAATTGGAATGCAATATTTGTAAGCTACAAATTGTGTCATACAATAATTAAAAATTAAATACTATACATTAAATCAGTCAAAGCATTTGATCCACTAATAGACTTACTTTCCATCTCATATACTTAATCAATTAAAATATTTTCTTAGAAAGTATAAATAGTTGATGTGCTCAATATGAGTCGATTTTGTTTATAAAACTATCCACTTCATTTAAATTCATTATCATGCTTACTATATAATAATTTTATAGCAAAAAATAATTACTAAACAATGACTAAGTATATACAAGTGTTAAGTACAAGTTGTATGGATAAAAGAAAACTAATGACTTGCAATTAAGATTTGAAAGTGGAATTTATCCCATATTCGATAAGAAAATAAATAGAAAAAATGCAAACATTTCGTAACTCTTTGTTAAATTACAAAATATTGACTATTGTTGTTGTTTTTATCGGGTTTAATGCTTGCTTATCCAAACTATGAACCGAAACATCCGGAAAAGCAGACAAAATGAATGAATTTGCACATCTTGTGCATTTAAATGTATTAATTTTACTCTCTTAGTTCTATTAATTAATTTTTATAGAATTTTTCAAAAACAGTTGAATTTAATTTTTTAAAAATGAATATCGTATAAAATGTTTAGCTATTTCTATTTTAAACTACTAATAATCTCAAACTTTTATTTGTTAAGTTTTATTGAATGAAAAAAAATTTTAAAGACCACAATAATAATAATTATAACACTTATTTGGTTATGGCTTTTATTTAATTTAGTTATATATGTAGATAATATATAATAATCTTAAGTATATATTTCATTGAAATAATATTCTAGGAATAAAAATAATATTAAAAAGTTTTTATACAACAATTTCACATGATATAACTTTATGAGCAAATTATTTAATTCATAGCTCTGTTTTGAGCATATCATTTAACTTTTTAATTTTAGAAATATGAAGATATATTTTTTAATTTTTATTAAACCAAGTAATTTAAGATTAAGATGCTTAATAAAATATTGATTTTTAAAAATTAATTATTATTTAGTTAAAAATTGACTAAAAAGTTAAGTGATTTGTGTAAATTAAGTTTTAGGTTAAATCATTTGCTAATAGAGTTAAATCAAGTGAAACTTACTATAAGTTACAAATTTTAAACAGAAGTAATCGGTTTTTATTAGAATTGCTTAATTACAGTAATTACAAATAACAAATATAAGTTTAAGACATCATATATTTGAATTGAAACAAATTTTTCAAATCTTAACTATTTAAGTAAAATCGAAAGCCATAATCAATAAATTGATAACTTTTAAAAGTTTTATTAAGTCACGTAATTTATAATTAATAGAAGTACTTAATAAGTACTACTTATTTATTTATTAATCAGTTCATGTTTTAAAATAAAGAATTGAAGAGTAAAATGTGAATTTGTTTCATTAACTAATAAGAGATTTTTCTAATTTAATTTTGTGAGAGTTAATCATTCGACATATCATGCAATATTTTATATTTATAGTAAATAATATTTTAACTATTATTCAATTCACTATTATTTAACTATTATTTTATATGGTTTCGATTATGTTAATTTTGAACATTTTCAATAAAACTTGATGTTTACTATAAAAATATATTTGTTAAAAAGTCAAAAAAAAAATAAGTTTAATCTCTGTATTTATTGAATGATGGCTTTTGCACACTATGTAGTCATGTAATACATATTAAACAATTAGCATAAGTTTAATGAGTTAAAGTGACATTATTAATTAAAGTAGTGATTGCTGCTTCTGTTGCATTTGCAGCAACAGTTCCAACGTCATACTGAGCATTTGGATCTCCCAGTAAATGTAGTATAGTAAACGCAGCCGCCATTGAAAAATTTCCGACTCCATCTGCGATCGCGGATGTGATAGGAATTGTAGAATTATCTGGATTGAAACCAAACCTCCACGCAAACAATACAAAATTATAGCTAATATAAAGTAATATGAATACAATTATGAATACAGCGGTGAAGTAAGCGATGAGAAATGGTGCCGTAAATACAAAATTGTTTTGCCAAAAACGAAGTATTACTAAGTAAACCAGTTGTACGGGAAGACAAACTGCTAACAATAACCTCAAAAGTGATGCGTGAGCTGTAAATGTAATATTTTAAAATATTATTTAACTTTCAGTAAGTTTGATTAAAATTATTAAACATTCAACAGAAACTGACTATTTAAACAAAATCAATAGTTCAGACAGCGGTTTCGATTTAAAATATAATTTAGTCTTAACGATTCAGATTTTAATTTAATTAAAGTCAACCAGAAATTTATGTGTAAAGCGTATAAACACAATGTCTCGAGTGGCTTACGAACTTAACATACAGTAAGTATACTAAGATCAAAGAATCTTTATCATCTAAACCATAGTATAGTCCGAAATAGAGTTTAGCAAACAGTAAATCATATGAACGAAATGTTTTAAGTAGTTTTTTGTATTTTTTATATTAAATTAGCATTGAAAGAAAAGTGCAACGTGTCATTCAATGAGGTTTAACTAATGCATGATAAGCAAGAAATGTTTATGAAAATTCATAATCACAAGTAAACAATAATTACATCATTGATACAAATTTTTAGGAAAATATTTTGTTATATTATACAATTTAAATTTAGCATATTTTTTAAACATATAATGTAATTTTAAGTGTTGTATTTATTTTTTCAGTTTTAAAATTTTCAAATTATTTTGATATAATAGACAAATTAAAAAACAGTATTGAACCTATACTTTATGTGTTAAATTAGTGAATATAAATACAATAAAAATTTCTATTTACCACTTCTAAAAAATGCGTACCACGGACTGACAAATGGTCGCTTAAGATTGTTTGGAAGAGTCTTTCGCGGATAATGTTGATGTAAAAATGTTGATAAACGACTAGATTGAACACCTGATAAATTACTCCCAACAGCTGTTTTTTTGGACAAAAATAATATTTGACCAAATATTTTAGCAATAATTTTAAATTAATATTACAAAAAAGCCAACTAACCATTTACTGCTGGTTGAAATGTTGACATTACAGCATATTTGGAGAACGAATTTTGCATGACAACACCTCCTGGTTGTTCAATGATCACTGCACCCAATATTGGTGACCAACCAGTTAATATCACATCCCTTGTGTATACCATTCTGCGCGCAATTATTGCCATAATAGGAGCATATATGACGTAACAACAAAGAATTATAATAGGGATTATTAAACTATTCTGAGATTTCTGGTACACATATTCGCTTATATTTGACAATACAGTAACAGACATGATATCACCCATAGAAGCAGCGACAGGCGTCGCAACATTATCTGAAACAAAATTCATTCGTTTGCTCACGTCGTCAGTAAAAGTTTTAAAAAAATCTAAAATCATACCAGGATTCACTCTAAATCTTCTTGCAATGATCACAATGGAATTGATTATTGTTGAAAGAACGATGTTTACAATAAGACAGCTTAGAATAGCGCTGGAAGTCATAGTTAACATACTGGCAGCATCTATAGAACCGGCTCCAGTGGCTGTGCCCACGCCTAACGAAACCAACGAAGCAAACAGTCCAGCACTGGAAGCCTGACAGTGTACTACTGCCACATTTCCGATAACCATTTGCTTTAATTGTTCGCGAACATCAAGTGTGCCTAAATTTGAATGCGTTGACATACGCGATGCAAATGTTGTCTCGATATTACCTAAAATAGATTCAAATTAATTAAAATATTATAAAATTAGAGCGTATGTTGAATATGTCTATACCTGTTAGACCCATAAAAGCCGGTAACATAATCATCATTTGCGGTATGTTAGTAAAAACAGGCCAATTTTGTACGTTATTTAGTACTACTCCGGCACAAACACTTCCCATACTCGCCACTATAAAGGGTATCATCATTTGTCTTAATGTATGCCACGCTGACTCTATTTTTATTTCACCATCTTTTCGATTCTGATCTCCATTTTCCAGTTCGCCGTAATCTATCGATTTTTTAATATTATTATCATTTATATCTTTTGTATCATTATTGCTAAAACTTTTATTTTTAGCAAATTTATTGTTCAATTCATTGTCATTTACTTTGTTGACAGCATAAGGTAAAAAATAAGGCGTAAAATTAATGTTAGAGTCGACATCAATACAATTATCTAAACTTTTTTGTCGGAACCTAAAATTAGACGTTAAATCGTTTTTGTATGCCGGACTCCAACTCCAACTTCTCTTTCGATCGATAGAGTTTGTATCATCCATTAACTCATATTTATTCATAAATGAATTTCGTTTCATTGTTCACGTTATTAACCACAAAAGATAATCGATATAAAATATTGACAAATTTTGTCTGAGTTTAACCATATAAAATATTTAATAATATAATTCCGTTTTTTATGCAATTTCACGTGAAATTACAAAACTAATAAATGAATAAACTTTTATATGAACGGAAAAGTTGGAATATTATTAAATATTATTTAGCACTTGTATGCCGAAAGTATCGAAACAAACTTCCAATTTAAGTAGATTTTTAGTCAAGTAATTATTATACGTTTGTAACTAAATCTTATTTTTTGTTATAAAACTGTTCGTTGAAATCATCTATTATTTTGCACTTTTATTTTGATCGTAAATTAATTAAATGTGACCGTTGCGTAAATACTTATTACGCTCAAATGATTATTGTATCTTCACTTTTTATTAGTTAAATTCAAAATTTCTAATTATAGATAAAAGATTTCTGATTTTAATTGTGTTAGTAATGATTGTCTAAAATATGGAAGTTAGCTTCTTATCCTTTATTTGCACTGCATTACAATAATGTCTGAAGCCATTATTTTTATACAGTATACTGGCTATTATGCAAGTCTATGACTGTTAAAATGTTAGTCAAAATTATTAAAAAACGATAATTATGACTTATTGTAACTTTAAACGAACAGAAATTTAAATTTGAGAGGTTGGAAAAATATTTACTTTTTTTATCTGACTTTGTTGAAGCAGATATATGGATTTGGGATTGTCCTTCCGTCCGTCCATCAGTACGTCCGTCACACTCTTTATATTAAAAAGTGATGTTGTCTTTATATTTATTAAGGGATTTTAAAAATGAAAAAAATAGATAAAAATTCATGGTTGAAAATTAAAAATCGCACTGTTATCTTCTGGTTAAGGGTCTTATATGATTTCTTATTAAAACTATATTCTGAACACTAAATCTTAAATTTAATTGATAGTATTTTTTAAATACATATTAAATAATGACTAGAGCCAACGAATTCAGGACAATCCTTTTTCTTTTAATGATAGCGAATTTTCTGGGAAAATAATATATGAGTACGAATCATACAATTTCAGGCAATATAACACCCATTTATATTCCGGAAAAATCCGGGTTTTACTTATAATTCCTGAAAAAATATGTTAATCCTGAAATTTTTGATTAGAAATTTTTTATTTATAAGCCATTTTTGAACAATTATTTCAAATTTAATTCTATTTTTCATTAGTTCCCCTTTTTTAATCCATTATTGCTGATATTTATTTTTTCCCCAATTTTTAGACAATTCTCTTAATAATTATAAAGATCAAAATCCCTTAATAAAAAGACCGCTCAGGCATGTTAAATAATATAGTATTAAAAGAACAATAATTTATAAAATTGAGATAAAATAATTATAAAAAGTTCAATAACTTTAAATTGATTTTATCTCGTCATTGTAGTATTAAGTCAATAGTCATATCTGCATTATTAAGTGGAATTGTTTGTTAAAATTAAATCTGTGTGTTTATCACTGATAAATTTCATATTCAAATTAAGTTCAAGTACAAAATTAATAAAAGTCATGAACAATGAATGGATGTTATAACAAAATGTAATTTTTAATGGATGATTTGCAAATTATAGAAATTAATGTTAATTCAGCATATATTTGTTCATAAGAAATTAAATCAGCGAATTAAAGCTTCATATTTGGATAAATTTAATGATGTATTATATGTAAAAAAGGAATTATATATTACTGTATTATGTGACTGTAAACAGACTTTCTATTCATCATTTATATTTCTTAATTAAATAATTGAGTCCTACTAGAATAAAAAAACAAAATTTTGAGAATAAAAGATTGTAAACCTAAACTAAGAGAGTCGAGGAAACTTTTTCTCATTTTAAAAACTATTTTATTAATTAAAAACTTTTCCGAAATGTCCGAAATATTCCAAAAATGTCCAAAAATTTAATGTTTAAGTTCAGACAAAGTCTAAACTCTAGTCTAGACTGCTTTCTACACAATAGGCTAGTAAACGGGTATCCGAATTGCCGGATTCGGGTCGGGTACACGACACATTTGTATGATCGGGTTCGGGCTCAAAACTGTTCGGGTCAGGTCGGATCGGGTTTTGAAAAATTTGGAAGAAAACCCGACAAACCAAACAAACCGATTTATGGCATAAAAATTTTGCAAAATGACATTTTTAAATAACTTAAATAATACTTAATTATTTAATATTATTGCTATTTTTAAGTAAGTTTTACTATTTTTTACATTTTTTAGAAAATTTTAGCATAATTAGTAGAATGATAAAAATATTTTTATAATCGAGTCATGTTGAAGCTTGTCGGGTTGGAGTCGGGTTCGGGTTTAAGAAATCTAACGATTTACTAGTGTACTGCACAATTTTTTAGTCAAGCTTTTTACCATATACTCCCGAATTTAGCCATTGGGCTAAATTAAACTTCTAGAAATAAGTGTGCGGACAATACATGGAAATTTATTTTAACTTCTATGACAATGTTTGTTTAAATACTACAATTTTTGTGTTATGCGCAAAAGTCTAACTTAAATAGTGTTATAAAATTTAAGAGCCTGTCCCACATTACAATCCTATCAAGACTTATTCCTTAAAATTTTCTCAATCCCAGTCCTGTCCTGATATAGTGAAAAAAATTCAATTGTATTGGAGTTTAAATTTATACAATACAGCAGAGGTTCCAAAACTATGGGTCGCGACCCAAAATAGGGTCGTTGAGAGAAAAAATGGGTTTATAAAATTAACATTAGCATTGGGTCGAAACTTAAAGTTGTCCATTATTCTATTAAAAAAATAAAATAATTTTAAATTACAGATTTTTGAATTTGTATAAATTAAACATAGGGATAGAACATGACTCTTTTTAACAGTGTTTTGGCACGAATATTCTAAATATTGAGAAATTATGTGCTCAATATTTATTTATTTTTTGAAAAAATAAATATTTGTCGCAGAAGAAATTATTTTAGATATTTTGGGTCGCGGAAAGAAAAACAATGCAATACAGCTGTATTTTTCTAAGTTTGTTTTCTGTAATTTTTCAGATATTTTTTATTTGGGATTTTTATCTAAACATTTAATGAATTTAGTGTTTTCAAAGCCATCTAATTTAGTTAAAACTTCGTTAACTATTACTTATTACATTTTCAACGTTAAAAAGTGCGCATTTTCCCATTTTCCAAAAAAGTATTGTTTAGTCTTTATATTCATATTTATTTCATATAACTGGTTAATTTAATAATTAATTCGGTTTTGAGAATATAAACCAATTATTTATTTTCTTTTGCCATACAAATGGGTTTACATAATAAAACTATAGATTTTTGGACTGCATTTTGCATCGATTTACAATAAATTTTCTTAATAAAATATAACGAGTGTTTCTTCACTTTTAATATTTTAAATGTTTAAAGTTTATTGTGAATAAAAAGTTGATAGAAAATGAGAAAATCAAGTATAATCTTCTTTCTTAAAAATGTTATATTTTTATAGTAAATTAATACAAATGATTGTTTTTAATCATTTCCATAACGCATCGCATTTCACTAGAAAACAAATAAAACACGGTTTAAAAAATAAATCGTTAATTGTGTGATTTTTTAGGTTTACGATTAGTTTTGTGAAATTTCTTAATACAAGTGTGTTTGACTGTAACTACGGTAAGCTCATAATAACTTACGTATTAATGAAGTTTTTGGTGTTTGGTTGGATATATGACAAACAGTGAGAGTTGGAAAGCAGCGGCAATAATGCCAATACCATTTGGCAATTGAATATAAAGGTCGCTTAAAAGATAACCATACAAAAACCATGCGATGGAAACAGCAAATGATGCAAAAATCATCAAAAATGGCAGTTTTTCCGTACTTCTTGTTTGTATGACTTGTTTTAATGATATAAGTGGTGCACAAGTGGCAGCTATTGTAGACCCACTCGCAAACGTTCCTAATAATGGCAAAGCATTGTCACCAAATGTCGTCACTGAAAATATGATTATTAAAAAACTTGCCAAATAAAGCAATTGTTTGTGAAAAGTTGCCTAATATTGCGAATATTTAAAAAAATTATGAGTTTTATAATAAAAAATGAACAAATAATATTTTTACCCTTTCATTGGAATATTTATATAAACAAGTGATATAAAGAGATTGAAAACTGAGTCCAACTGAATTGATGAATATCATGGCTGAGTCTTTCAAAAGCATTGCGTATTTCAACCATAATGCAGAACTTGAAAACATATATCAATTACAAAATACATTTCATAAACTTTTTACTACTTATACCGGTATATACGCGTTACAAATACAGAAGATGTGTCTCAAAATGTTGATTATGTTCGAACATAACCAGCACTTTGATAATATGCACGAAACTAAAGAAATATGTATTCATTTATATTATATGGTCGAACACATAGATCCGGATTTGTCATATTGTAAGGTCGAGGTAAGAAGTTAAGCACTTATAGATATTTTACTAATTAAATGTTTATTACAAATTATTTTTAAAAGATATTTTTACTATACATAATTTGATCATAATTTGATCTTCTATTATATAATTTAAAATTTTTTATAAAATTCTTGTAATTTGATAAAGAATTACAAAAATTTATATTTTTACGGAATAATTTAAGTTCTTTACTATTTATGAGTTATCTTATGAGTTACCGGTATTAAGACTAACGGTTACTGTAATCGTTAATACTGTACGAAAGTTTGTGTTGCAAACACGTGTATGTATTTTAAAGTACGAATTTTGAAATCATGTTGAGAGACATCTATTTTTTAATTATTTTAATTGAGTTACGCAATACTGCATTGATTTAGTAGAAAACAACGCATTACTTGTAAACAAAAACCATAAATTAGAAAACTAATGTTATTTTACCAAACAAATCCTGTGATGAAAGGAATCGCTGAAAAGCCAGCAGAAGAACCGATTTGATGCACTTTAATGCAAAGTGGTCTGTAAAGTGATTGATAAATATACGCATTAATTAGTATATGATAAATTTAGCAATAATTGAATTATTAATTACATTCCGCTTAAGAATAACAATATAGTTAATACTGTAGCGATATTTGCCACAACTTCTATTGAATTCATGATTTACAAGAGATTATGATGAATCGATAGTAACGTTACATAAAACAATGAATGCAATGATGACATCTCACATGTGGTGAAAGTGTGATCATATCGTATACATATAGCAGACAATGTCCTTGGATTCAAATACAGTTCGCATATTTGTAGTGCGATGTCGATGTCAACGGTTAATATAACATAACTAAAAGTTCTAACGTAAACTAATTATTTAAATTATTATTATCGATTAATATACCGTATACTGTAAATGAATGTAATTTCTAAATTGTTATAATACAGTACCTTCTGTTATGTCCACATTCAGTACACACTAGTGATGATGGTTTTAAGCCTCTGAAGCCTAGACTTGCCAGATGTCCTGTTTTATAATAAATTTGACAGTGTGTCCAGTTTATGTTAAAAACTGGAAAAACGTGTTATGCTACGTATGAAAGATTGTCCAGTTTTTGTCCAGTTTTATAAATTGATTTTAAGATAAAATTCCAGTTTTGTTCATATAAAAATTATATGGCAGGTCTACTGAAGCCTAAGCCTTAAACCGAGCATCAGGCTCGGATTAGGGCTAAGGTTCTGAATTTTGAATTAGGCTCGGATTCGAGGCTCTAAGATTTTGGAGCCTGAACCTCAGGTTTGAGGCTTGAGTTATTTGCTCTTATTATATATATAAGTCTGGCGTAACGTTCATAATTGGATTAATTCTGATTTAAATTTTTTATCAAAATAAAACCAATAAATACTAAAATTGTTTAATTGTTTAAAGCGCTTAATATTTATTTATTACTGTTATTACTGTTCATTGAGTTTCAAAATATTTACAAAGTATAGAAATTACAATAATCATATTATTTAATTATGTTTTATTTGATTATCATTTAATAATTACGAACAAAGATCTGTTTCTAAAAGAGTGAATAAGTTTTGATTTGCAAAGTTTTTGCAGGTCAAACCAATAGCATTCTGAGTTAAACGTAATCTGTAAATCCATCTCATGTCGCAATCGCATACAATCGCGTTGTTTTCCAAATAGATTTGATTGCCTGGTGTTTCCAAATAACGGAACTCATATTGCGGTAAATGAGACAATTCATTGTTCTCCAAATGAAGAGAGAGTGTGGCGTTTGCTGGCACTTCGATAGCGTTTGCATCTATGTTTTCCTCTTTGTTTTGATTGTCGTTCAGTTTTACCACAATATTTCGTTGCGTGAGTCCAGACGAGAATCGCAACGCATGTGCGTGTACTTCTTCTATTTCGTTGTATTGAAGACTTATGAGCTGAATGTTTGGCAGACCATAAAACGCGTTTGGATGCAATTTTTCCACTTTATTTGCATCCAAATAAATATTTCTTAATGTGTTTGTTGCGGGATTAATAGGCGTGAAAGCGTTTGCCACAATCTCTTCGAGAGCATTGCCATCGAACGCAACAGTAGTGGTCGGTTCGAGATAACGTGCCAATTCATAAACTCGCAAATCTTCCAGATCTTTATTTCTACGAAGTATTAAATTATTTATTGTGCCCTTTTTAAACGCAAACGGGTCCACCGTTTTCAGTCCTGAATTGTATTCAATAATAATATTAGTGAACACAACTTTATTGAATATATTTGGTGGTATATCAGAGATTTTTGAGTCGTGAATGTAAAGTTCGTGGATTCTTCCGGTGTCTGTTTTTATACTACTACTAATCGCTTGCAAAGCTTTATCATCAAACGATTCACCAGAGCATTCTAACTGCCATTGATTCGCTGTGATCGGTAAACACCGACACGGATATATGGCATCGACATTCGGACAGAAACGGTTTGATACTACACTGTTGATAAACAGCGCTACCAATAACAGACTCAAACATATTTCTAAGTTTAGAGAAATTAAATTATTAATATAATTTGAAAAACATGCTGCGATTAGAAAAAATTCATCTTAGTTTTCATTTTCACCATACCTTTCATTTCGCAATAATCTAAGTGTGTCTCCAAAACAGAACAGTTTGAATGCAAATGATCGCATCTTTTCTGTTGCTGATCCAAGTATTTATGCATAACCTATTCAAACCAGATGTTAATTTTCTAAATTGATACCAAACATTTGACGTTATTTAACGTATTTTATTTTCATATCTTAAGCTCGAAGAAACAAAATTTCCTAAACATCCTTTATTTATTGTTATCCATACGTTTGTTATCTAAAGAACTCTTAACTAATTCTAAAAATTTCGTAATATGTTTCTACAATTAGATATCTTTGAAAATATAAATCTCTAAAACCATTATCCTTGTTGTAACTTATGTGATTATAACTTATAAAATTAAAAGCATTTATTGTAATTTTAAAGAAGTTTATGCTTAAGTGCACATTCAAAATGTACTCATGATATGCACGCTAAAAATAAACTAATTTTGATTTTGTAAACCGATTCGATAAAATTAAAATTTTTAAATTTAAATAGTTTTGGGAGTTAATGTTAAACTTAAAAAACTTAAATGAAGAGTTTTAGCTAAATTTAGAATACTTTAATTAATCTTATAGATTGAACTATGAACTTATCATATGAATCTTTAATCTGTAAGGAGAATGTTGTAGTAAAGGAGTTCCGAGTTTAGGTTTTCGCCATAGAATCGAACTCGATTCTGGACTCCCATGATTGATTAAAGACTCAGACTTCGATAGATTTGTGGGACCCAGACTTGGATTTAGACTAGGGGTGCAATTATGTTGAATATTTGAGTCCCGTCCTGTCCCGTAAATCATAATCATTAGGCCTGTCCCTTCCCGTCTTGTTCGATGATTATTTTCGTCCCGTCCCGTCCTGCCCTGAAACACTTCGTTAATGAGAAATTTAAGCAAAATTTCAAATTAAATCAAATATTTTCACTTTTAAAGTCTACCAACATCTTACTATTAACACGAAAATAAAATCAAAATATGATTCACGTCTATTGGTAATAAAGATTCGTTTATGGACAAGATTAAACTTGGAATTATTAAAGCATTAGGTTATAAAATGTGATTTTCAGGATTTTTCTAACATAATTTTCGATCCCGTCCCGATATTTTTAAATGATAATCCTGTCCCGATAAATCCCGAGAAAATTGACACAATCCCGATCCTGTTACGTCCTGTCCGGAAATTTTTTGCAGGTCTAATTTAGACCTCTTTGAATGTTAGAGCTTTATTTCAAAACACTTGAGTCCGAGTTCGAGTCTCGGCTTGAGTTTTGGACATCTATAATTGAATAGTGCGCTGCAAAAAATAACAAACACATTCTTAATAAACTTATCTTTATTGTTAGCACTTTTAAATATAGGAATAAATACTATTTTGATAATTAATTCGAATTTAGTGAGAAATATATTAAATATGGTTTCTTTACTATATATAATAGTTCCAATAATTAGCAACAATGTAAAAGAATTAAATAACTTGTTTCTTAATAATTAATATGGTAAAAGTTCCTTTTTGAAGCGCACTATTCAATTGTTTTATTTAAAAGCTATCACTATTAATTTTAAAATCATACGCCACATAAAAATTCCTTCAAAAATACATTCTGAACTTTTTACAAGAATGATTAGTGTTAAATATAAAATAATTAAAAATTTCTGTTAACTATGACTAAGAAAGTGCTAAGAAAGTGTTAGGTAAGTGTACCTAATATATAAATTATGATAGCTTACAATATTACTAAAGCTAAAGTTAAGTTATACATAGAAGTCAAATTTCAATCAAAGTTTATATTTGTAGTTGTCTTTAATACTAAATAATTAAAATTAAAAATTTTTGAATAATTTGAAACTAATTTTATTTAATTGTAAATATAAAATAATTATTAGTTTTTAAATTTCTATATAAACTATAAATTATTTAAATATAATAGAATCCAATGCAAAACGTAATATAAATATTTATATTGATTTTAAATTAATATCTAATCGAACATTTTCAGTCTAGGAAAAAGTACTTTAGCACTATTAATACATAGTTATTTAAACTCTATTTATATACAATAAATGTTTGATTATTAATTATTCACTTCATTACAATTCAAAGATAAGCTCATATTAAGCTCAACACAATGTTGATTTTATTAGAATTTATTACTAAGGCTTTGAATATCGTTAACTAATGTATGTTTAAAAATGTAATAATTTCAATTAAAATCAGTTAAGAGGTCCTATTAAATAAAAATAAGTGAAGTTTAAGTAAACGAATTAAACGAATCAAACGATTTTTAAACTATCTAATGATTTTAAAAATTTAAACTATTTTTCAAAATTGATAAATTTTTATAAAATAACACTTAATTTGCTTGTAAACTTTAGAAACATTCATAAGTTTATATACAATTTAATGGCAATGCAATAGTGTACCGTATAAAAAATTATGACTGGATATTGGTTTCATGTAAAATTACAAAGCCGTAAAATTTTAATTAATTTAAAACTAATAAATTAAGTTAATAAATTAGAAATAGTAGTATACTTTACTATAGCTTACAGTGCATTTTCAGTTATTCAAATTAAATTATCCTATATTGCAAGTTTACTCATGAGTTATAATAATTGCCATAAAGTGTGAATTAATTCTTATTTGTCGTAATTGTCGTATATATTGTGATTTATTGATAGCTATTATATTAAGAATGGTAATTTAAATTCGATTATCATAACAGTAGTCTTATTAATTGACTAATAATTTTTAAATCCTTTTTTTATTTAAAATTATTGTAATTTTTATGCAAAGCGGTTCTCAAATTAACCATTATTTAAATCTATAATACTTAGAATTTACAGAATAATGCATAGATACCCAGGGTTGACCCTAGAACTTTGGGAAAGTTTCCCACTCCATGAAAATTCGAGGATTTTAATATTTGTCTGTTAAATTGATCGAGTTTTTGTTGAGGCTTCCGAACACCAAAAAATTGTCGTTTAAATCCGACATTTTGACCCCACACCTAAATATTGAGATTTTATGGATCTGTCCCCTCTCTAGAGATTTCAAGTCAGGGTAACTATTAATATAATGTTATAATGTTTTGTGAAAAAAAATAAATACACTAACGTTAGTAAATTTTATTCTATAGTACTACTGTACTAGTAATTTGTAACAAAAACGATAAGTAATTTTTGTGAACCTATAAGCAATTGGCACATCAAGTTAAGCTGGAAATTCTATAAGAATAATAATATCCTAAGAATTTATCATAAACTAACGATAAGTTAGTTAATCTTAAATAACAGGACACTAAATGACATGCTTCAGCAAAATGATTATTTAATTTATTTTTTGTATAATATTTAAACTAATTATCAAAATTTGATGAACAAAACATGCAAAGATATACGTCAATGATTAACATGACTAAATATTTAGCGAATTAAATTAAAGAAATAAATCTAATCGATTCTAAAATTAAATTAGAAAATAGACATCTGTTATCAAGATTTATAATAAAATGAGTAGAGATACGGTCCTTATAGATGCACCAATCAGCGACGAGGGGCGGAGCTAGAGGGGCGGAGCTTATGCTAA
>JAQGAW010001798.1:0-17453 GCA_034698025.1 Phthiracarus crinitus
GGCTCAGGTGTAGTAGTGGTTGGATACTGACAGCAGATATACTGTACGGACACGTTTCCGGTTGTCGTAAAACAGCTCACGAATTCAGTCAAATGCCATCCATCAGTGCATCCATTATTATCTCCACAATTCTTATAATAACAGTTAACTGACGATAATAAGTCCATTTTAGTAGTGTTTTGACCGAAAATGTTATAAATTTGGACGATTGTCCAAAGTATATGCATTAATGTTATTAAATATAAATTCATTTTTGCTTATGTTTCCAAATCGTGCGTTAATGTAATGCACTTTCATTTTATTGATTAAATAAAACGAGTTTTTATCGCAGTTTATAAATGAGAAATAATAAATATGTTCTCTGTTTTTAATCAGTAAAATTAATATATTATATTTTAGAATGTAATTGTAAATTCTAAGTCGATTAACAAATAAACATACATTTAAAAATTACTGATTTCTATTTGGGTATTTATTTTTAAAAAATGTAATCATTTAATCGGTAAATGGGATTTAGACGGATCTGACAGTACCATTAGACATCAATTTGAAAGTTTCCGAACAGTGTGATAACGTTAATGAACTTATTCTAAATTAGTTAAAGTTCTGATTATCGAACTTACAAGAATGAGTGCATTATTCTATGAGAACTATTCCAACATTGAACCTCACACGTCAGTTATACATTGGGGACGTTTCACCCAAACCCACATGAAAAATGAGAATTTATAAATGTTATACGAAAATTTTTGCCGATAAAACTAAAAACACATTTTTAAGATTTTCCCCATTATTGCAAAATAAAGCTTAATTATTAAATGTGATATTTGGACAAAAAACGTTCAAATTGATATTGAATGGGCTACAAAAGATTTTTATTTTTGTTTATTTGCGACTATAATTATTCATTTCTATTCCATTTTATACAAGCATTAATCAGGTTTAGCGTATAATAAATTTCGAAATCTAAAATTTGTTAAAATTAAGTTTTCAAAATTAGATATGATAACTTAATCGATAAAGTTTTTAATATAAATCTGTTAAAAATTACAAAAGTTTTACGGTATATTAATTTCTCGTTAAAAAGCTATAATAAGCGTAATTAAATTCTACAAATTTCATTTAAATTACAATTATCAGACATTAATTCATAACTATTTATAAATTGTTCGATTGGACACAAAGCAGAATCACATCCATTTACGACTACAGGTGTCTCCTGAACGAGAGTCAATACTTTATATTTTCCATTCTTTTTATCTTCATGTTTGCCTTTATTACGCTTACATTTATACAAAACAGCAACAAAATTAGCATTAAAAGGCGTAACGAGACTAGATTTCCATTTTCTACTATCACTTAAACAAAAGTTTTCGTTCGTTAAATCCATACCAGAGTTTAAATCATTAAACAGACCAAAAGACGAGTACAAGCGTTTAACGACTCCCGCGTGAGTAAAGTGGAGATACGTTTTCTTACTTTTATTTTGAATCGTTAATTTCAATTTATTTATAAGATCACCGATTAAAGGACACGTCTGTTTGCTGTTAATTATCCTTCCTGTTCAATATAACCATAGCTTATTTATAAATTCATATTTTAACAAATTACGTGCAATTGTTATACTGTATAGCATACCATAAGCATCTTCATAGAAATCTTCGATATCATCCAAATATTCGAGAATTTTCAATTCGTTCTCATTTAAGGCCGCACACCACGGACTGTGACCAAAGATAGCGAATTCGAAGTGACACGCTCTGATAATCTGTTTCAATTGCTTGCTGTCCATTGTATTCTCGTTTCGAAAGCCCAATCTCTGGTTAACTCGTTTAATGAGATTCTGCATGAGTTCGCTGTTTTCAAATTCTTTAACGAGTTTCGGTTTAATTAGTTGTACGCCCTGTTGAAGAAGCAATTCTTCGCAGATATCGTGAAAGTATAGAAACGGTCGCTCAGACATTGGTATACTTTTATCTGTAAAAATATATTAAAGCGTATTAATTAATTTCCAATATTAATAATGGTTCCAATAAACGCAAATACCATTTTGAGTATCAGAACTCTCGTCACTATCGGAATCGGAATCGTCATCAGAGTTATCACCATTAAAATTAATTTCCTGCAGGAAAGCGTCAGCGGTTTCCAAAGTTCGCTTTTTCTGAGTAACGCCTACTTCTAGTGTGGCTTTTTTCGCGTCAAATAGCGATGGAAAGCGTTGCTTAAACACTTTCGCTGTAATATTCGATAATTTTATTATACGATTAAAAATTTAACTTTAAGACCGTTTATAATACACTTACCAATAGTTTTTGTTTCTTCAGCTCCACTATCGCTAATCCTATTGTCATCGGACTCTTTCATTCTGAACTTCCAATCGCTAATAGCTTTTAAATCTTTGTCGCAAAGTTCTGTGAGTCCCTGTTCAGCAGCTTTGATGATATTTTTGCGCAACAATGGCAACGTTCGTGACATTTGTTCGATATCTTCTGCGTCTGGATATCGAATAGCGTGTCGTCCGATAAAGTATAGCATAATTGGCTTACAATTAGACAAATCGTGAGTAAACGTGTGGTTATAAAACGCGTTCTTAGCGATAGTGTACGTGGTTTTGCTGCCATAATATCGAAATGGTTTGAATGGTGAGTCCAAATAACATACAGTTATGTTATCGAAGTTAACGCAACATATGGTCGAAGCGATCAGTGTTAATATAATCACCAAACATATCGAAATCGCTGCCAATAAACCCATTATTCAATCAAAACAATATCATAGATTTCGATTCACATTCGTGAGCACAAAACTAATTGATTTGATTTGATTATCAAACACTCAAATTGAATCATTTAATAGCGATTAGTATTTAGTTTATCAGACATTTAAATGCGCAGAGATTAACAATAAGTGTATTGCGTTATCGATTAAACGTATACTCAAACTTCAATACAATGTAAGCAAGCAATGTATTCAATGTATTCATTATATTCATTGCATTCTAATTCAATGATTCAATAAAGGTTACAGTTTTAGTTAACGGCAATTAAACCTCAAACTTATACACAGATGGCACTCAATACTCAATTATTTTAATCGTTTTTATGATCCATAGAAATAACGCAATATTCTGTAACTTATTCCTCATTCTTATAGTATTTGGTTGAACGTAAAATCAAAATAGAAAACAACGCTATTTTGTGAGTCGCAGGCATTGTAACTTCAGTTATGACCAGAGCCTAACTTCTATGTAAAAACAAAAATATGTTCATATAAATGCACGTAAGAATCGAAAAAGTATTTTGCATTAGAATTGTAGCTTTCATGCGATAAATTCATATTTTTATAATAATAGTTAATTTCTTAAATAATTTTCTACGTTTAATTCAAAACATTTATTGATAAACTAATAAACAATGTGCTTATATTAGGAAAACTCTAAAACAGAAAACTGAAAAGTTTGGTTGCAGTGAACCCATTGAGTGAGAGTAAAAATAGGGAATCGTTTTGCTTTAAGTGAGAACGAAATGCCAACGAAGTTGTATGAAAGAGTGGAATCGCTATACAGTACTGTACAGCAGCAGCTGTATCCTAGTAATGAACTGTACAGAAGTTTGAACACAGACAATATAGTAAAGAGTTTAATGCTTCACAAACAAATGCGTGATTGATATCCCATTTCTAACCATCAAAGCTCGCGGCATCAGTAAACTTATTTAAATCGTATTTCGAGGTTAGAAATCACCGAATAATAGATCGCCGCCGGAATACACTTCACCATAAATGGAATGATGTTTCTCAATGTAGATGTCGATGATTATGGCGCCATTGGATTATTTCAAATGAAAAATTAATTCAGAAAAACCAATTTATTGCAAATATAATTAATTTTTAAAAAATAAATTAATAATTTTTTTCTTTAACTAATTTAAGATTTTTAAAAAATAATTCAAAATTAATGTTAGTAAGTAGTGGTCATTTTACGGTACTTTTATCTGTAACTTTGTTTTAACTTTCGTATCAAAAAAAATAAGATATAAATAAATCCTAGTGTTATGTCGTGTACAGAGTATATTACAGTACTTTTGTTTTTTTCGCGAAACGTTTTGCTGATCCTCTATGTGTTTGCGTAAATTGCTTACTTTAAGTAAAAAAATATTAAATCTCAAAATCTTATTAAATCTGAACAGACATATGTCAAAAGTATAAGCTTTTTAGTATTTTTGTTCTCTTATATCCATAAGTTTATATTATGAGCGCTTATAACGCAAAAAAGAATTCAATTGTTGTGTGTGTGTGTGTGTTGTGCCTAACCTTCATCTAAAGAAATGTGTCCATTGAGACTCATAATAAAAAGAACTACTGAACAATATATTTTATACTTATATGAAACATTGTTATTCGAGAGAAAGTGATACATTGCTTGCTGCGAATAATATTGCAAAACATTGAACTCATTGAAAACAAACAAAAACTTCTTTTGGTGCTAACAATTTTCAATGTACAACCAAAATCTTTTGCGAGAAAAGTACAATTTTTTTAAAGAAAAGTGAATATAAATTTGAGAAACGATTGAATAGAATTAGCGTTTGTTAGAATTGCAATCTTACGTGAGGTAATTCAACTTGAATTTCATTTCAACATTGAAACTACTGGAGACAGCGTAACATTTATCACGAGAAACATTCACTAAAATAATGCGTTTTTTGTTGGAAACTTATACTCTATTAAATTAACTATAGAAATACTGAGTTAAAACCAATTTATTGCGACATAAAGTAAACTCGAAAAATTAATTTTCAATACTCTTGTGATGTTATTTATGGGGAATAATTTAGTTATAAAATAAGTGATCAAAAAACTTATTTTTTTAATACTGTCTAGCTTTTCGAGTTCATTACAATTTAAATTATTCATTATAATTTTAAATTTCAAATTTTATTGCGTATCATAAATTTTTTTAAGATTATATTTTTATTTAAAAATTAGTTATACTGTGAATGCGTGTATAGTTGGCTTTAGCGGTAAATTATCATTTTTTGTTTCTCATTACTCATCACTTTTTTTCTGAATTAATAATACAAAAAAATTTGATAACATCGCACAATTCATTGCGAATAGTCTTTTTTACTAAATAACATGGTTAGCGGTTAGAGAGAGATAACACGTAAGTAAGCAAAACTTCTTGTTTTTTACATCAAAGCAAAACTTAATTCAGTTCATCGAGTATGCATACGTGTATAATCCATTTTACTCAACTTTGACATATACTTACATATGTTTACTCGAAAATTTTTTTGAATACCGTATATCATATTATCATTTTGAAGTTTTCAGGCAAAACGTATCTCACAACTTGTTTTATTTTTTTTATTGTACAGAAAAACTTTTATTTTTTATACAACTTTAATATTAAAACTATATTATTCCATAACAACTTAAAGAACTATATAATTGATATCAATAAAGTTTCGTTTATTTCAAATAAAGTTAAAAAATTATTTTATTTAATTTAAAGTAATTAAGAAAGAAAAGCAAAATCAAAAATTCCTTTTTAGTTTTGTATCTTATAAATCAAGCTGTATTACCGCGTAAATCGCCATATTATACATGAAAAAAATGTGATTTATAAATTTATGTAGGATATATGAAAATAAATGTTAGCGTTTTGCGATAATTTGGGGCTAGAGATGAGAATTTTTGGCGACTTAACCTTAGCCTAAGCGCGTATTATTTTTAGGAACCATTTCTAATGTATAAAGTTTTTATTACTCAATAATGATATCACACTTAAAATTGCATAGATTTGGAGAAATTTTACAAAAAAATAAATGTTGAATGGAAATTCTTTAAACAAAACGTATTTAGCATCTAATTATGCTGTTTAAAGCTAATTATTGTAATAACACTATAAATTATTACTAGTCATATTTTGCCGAACCATAATAGTTACAAAGAAGATAAGAAAACGAAAATCCATAGAAAGTATTATTATAAAAAATTATTCTAAGAATAGAATAGAAATGAAAATTTATTTCGAGAATAGAATCGGATTTGAATCTAAATTTTAAAAATTGTATCAATAAACGCCATTTTAATAACTGAGTCTTTAACAACAATTAGTTTTGTAATTTATAAATAAATCATTGAGTATTTTAGTGTTATAACTCTTATACTGTACACCAACAGTTAAAATACATTTCTTGCGTTAGATTTGTTATTCCGATATTTTTGTTATCGTTATGAGCAAAGAAACAAAGTCTTAAAGTTTTTTCTTTAAATAAGAAAACTCAGAATTTATAAATTGTATAAAATAGCGAAAAAACGTAAAATAAGAAATCATAAAACTTATGAAACATACAGTAAGTAATATAAAAATATGGTCACATTCAATAAATATTTTCTTCATCCTTTGAGCGTAACGTTCAGTGTCTCCCACTGCGATATGAGTTTAGTTCCCAACAATAGGTGATTGATTTTTAAAAATCAAAAATTCAAACTGTGTTCAATGTGTTTTGTGGCGCAATGTTCGCCCCATTTTTGTCGAGTGTATTGAATTGTAAAACTGGTCAAATGCAACAAAGTCTTAACTGACTGACTGTTTCACTTTTCGTTTTCTGATCATAATGATTGAAGGAAAAAATATACTGTCGCTAAAGTCTTTAAAACCTACTTGAAAAAACGAAACCGTCATTTTAGTGCTTCATTGAAAAAAGCAATTTTCACAATAAAGAAATTCATAGACCGTACTGTTCTTTGTTCAAGAAATAGACTAAACAGACACCCGTTTCTGTGCATTGCATACTCTACTGGTATGTGCTCTGTATTTAACATACAGTGTACTGTACTGTACTATTTATTACTAACGGCTAAATTCTATTTAATTCTGTAAATATACGAATCAATATTTAACTTTTAATAAGAATTATTTAATGTTTGTCAGAAAATATTTAATTAAAACTTAAATTAGATTTGGAGCTCAAGCTCAACGTTCAGTGCGTTAAATTGCTCGCGCATTCGTCGCACTCATCGCTCTCATCGTTATTAATACAGTGTTGCGATATTCTGTTACTTAAATTATACTTACACTTGAATTATATAAATAATATAATTCTTCATTAAAACAAGGAAAACAAAATAACGTAATAAATTTATATTAAACATTAATAGGAAAAGTATAAATATATCAATTTGATAAAACTTTTTTCCGTTTGTTTGCTATAATGCGCTAAATTGGATTTGATTAAGAATTCAGTATATATACGATCTATTATTAGCGATCGTGAGTTGCTATAACCTAACAATTATATTTAGCATTTTTTTAGTAACGCGAAAAGAAGTGCGAGAGTATTATACAATAAATAATAAGAGTTATTCCCCAAATGCTGAATTTGCTCTTTTTATTGAGACGAATTGTTGTGAGAAATTCCTGTAATGGTTCGTTAGAGAACGTCATTTGTTTTCATTCGGTCTTAACTGTTAGAATAGTTGCTCACATTTAGAAGTAAAACTAACGGTTTCTTTGTTACTCTAAATGATTCTAACTTTCTTCATACGATTCGCTTACGACATTAGCTTCACTATCATTGAGAGCTTATCGGCATAATTTAATTCAACATTAGTTATTTTGGAAAAATTCAATTACGATTGAAATATTTTTCAACACTATTTTTTATTTAAAATTTGTTATGCTTTATAATGAGAAATATTGATACCAAAATTGTTAAACAACGATACCAACATTCCTTTTCTTTAATTCATATATTCTTATGGCTATATATTTTAAATGTTAAGTTATAAAAATCAATTATTGGTAACTTTATTATTTTTATTAAATATATCCATAACGATGTTATGAATCGCACATAACTTTATATTACTTCATTTGTGAATGTGGAAAGTTAATAGTTATACATAAAAATTATGAGTTTAAAATCCCAATAAAATTTATTTTACATGGATTTGATGTGAATGATAGCATTCACGAAATATTATCCAGAATTAAATTGATATGGATACCTGTCCAGTAAGTTAATTAAGCTTTATTAAACATTATTATTGATGTAGTAAAGCAAAAAGGTACCCATTTTCCATTTGTAATTTTAGGCTAAATGTTTTAATGCCACCGAAAAATTCTTAAATATAAAATACCGATCCCTAAAACACAATGAAAGTAAAACATAAACTAACCGTATGTATTGACGGTATTAACCAAACATTTTGTTAAATATAACATAATCAATATAATATATCGTAGATTACATTAGTGAAGGAAATGCGAGCCAATTATAATTAACTTGATATCTAAGTTCGTAAGTAAAAACTTTATTAGGGGTTGACTAAAACAATTTTCGTGTTTAGGTAATTATGATGCACAGAATAAGCACACCACTACTGTCATGCAATGCCAAATGAATTCTCAATGATAATGTAAAATAAAGTAAACTTATAATATAAAACTCTAATAAATGCAAGTTTTGTTTTATAAATTTAACGCCTGTAACGCAATTCTTGCTTACAAACAGAATTTAATGATTCCGAACAGCTAGAAGTGAAGATAAGCCTTTTAGTTGTTATTCCAAATAAAGCTAAATTAAAGTTAGGGCTGTTTCACATTAATTACATTGTTTAGTAATACGAGAGTCAACAGTTTCTCTGTAAGACTGGAGTCTGATTCAAGTCTGTCGTTGCTTAACGCCATATATAATGGTAACGTTAAAAGCGGACCATTAAAAATCGTTGACTCAATGTAATTAACTAAATTTCATTCTCATTTAGTTGATAAAGACAGGCATTATTGTTTCACTTCTAGTTTTCAAATCAATTTTTAAGATAACATAAATAACAATTTTAAATGAGTCGGGAATTTACTATTAAAGCCTATCCATTCTTACAATTTTAACACTTAGTCGTAAGACTGACATTAAGATATTCGTAAGTAACTCCAGTAAAAATCATAACATATAAATTTACGTTTTGTTCAATTTTCAATTTTATTTAGTGATTTGTATGAAAATGTATGATAATTGTTAATAAACATTAAAAGATTAACTTTTATCGGTACTCGCTGTAAATCGATGCGATGAGCGATGATATTTTACATGTGTTTTATAACAATGCCTTAATTTTTTCCATTGTAATTATAAAGTTATCCTATAAAGCTTATTACAGGAATTTAGAAATGTTTACATAATTAATTACATTATTTTTAATTAATTTTAATAAACAAGTTAAATATGAGTAATATATTTTGTGAGTTTTATTCATTCAATTATACAGTTAAGCCATGTTTCCAATAATTTTAATCTTCGACATAAATTGTTTGACATAAAAATTCCAGAAAATATAATTTATTCAGCATTTTGCTTGTTTGATATTAGCAATAACAATATTTTAAGAATAAACTTAATTTAGTGTCACTCCGCAAATGAATGCAAATTCATTAAGCGTGAAATACGATTTTCGTATATACCGTATATATATATATATATATATCTATATGCGCTCATCTCATCTCTCAATCTCTCTCTCGCCAAAGCCTATAAAATAATTGGCAGACAAGCCTTTATCATGAGTCGCTGCAATGATGCCTATCATAAATTGAGTTATTAGAGCAAAGTTAATGAATGCCCTAAAATTGCTTGAAATATTATGAAAAACAATTTAGATTTGGCTGATATGACATTGATATGGTAGTCATTTGCCAATATAAGTGTTTTATAGCTATTACGATGATATGATCGCATCAATTTGTTTATTATACGGTTTATTTTAATTTCAACAATCATTGTATTCATCGTTTAAATATATTCGTTTATATTAACGAAAAAACTTGAAAACTTTACACAAAATATATGAATTAACTGGATATTCGTCACGATTATGATGTTCACTGTACGAAACATAATGAAAATGATGTTGTGATAGCAAATGTAATTATAATGGCATTCTTCCAGTATTTATTATTGTGATTTGTAACTTAGTTGTACTCTATTTATATTAAGAATTTTAACAGGAATTTGTAATGGAATTGTTTAAAGCACTTATCTTGTGATTGGTATGCAATTCGCTATTCAAGTTTTTATCCTTTTTTAGTATTAAATTTAAGCTTACGATAACATCGCAGATGTTTGTTGAAATATGGCTGAATCAACTATTTTAGAAATTGTTGTTTTCAACAAATTTAATTTACAAAATAAAAGATTTTATTGGAAGTATTGAGTTTTAAAAATTAAATTAATTAATCAATTTGAAAGTATCGAAAAATAACTTTGAAAAAACTAGTAATAAGCAAGGAATAAACATTATGGTCGAGAAAAATAAAATTTGACAAACGAATCTAAAATTAGTAAGTAAGGATTAATTAGATAAAACTGTATGAAATAAAAACGGTATTCTTGTAAGAATTCAAATAATTTTTCTGATATTGTTTAACTTTAAGTTTTTAAAATTAATTTCGTACAACTTATCATATTTTTATTTAAAAGTTTAAAATTAAATGATTTATGTTAATCGCATAAATTTACTTTATTTATTTACATGCAATTAAGTAGTTTATCCATTAAAGAAAACTTAGTGTGTCGTTCTTAGCATAAGTATCAAATCACCTTAAAGGGTCCGGTTTTCAGTTACAGGTAATCCCCTGTAAGCCAACTGTGCTCATAGAAATAAAATCATTACTAAATGTTTCTATTTGACAATTAGTTACATTAGTATCAAACTTCATAGGATTTACTGAATTACGTGCAGAATACCCTACTTCTAGAAACAATCATTTACTATAAATATATTTTAATGTTTAAATTAAGTGTATGATGAAGTATAATATTTTATGGTACAATCCATTAAGTTATAAATATACTTCCCTACTCTTTTGTATGCAATGCATGGAAACATTACATGTTTACTTATTTAATAAAATATATAGTAACAACTATATAATAATTAAATTAATTAATTTTGCATATATTTATCAGCAATTCATTTCGAGCTGATTAAATTTTTGTAATTTTCTTGTGATAGTAACGAAATAATTTAATTAAATTACTCCTATTTTTAAATGTCAAAACATTATAATTAAACTAATTTAATATTCGTACGATTAGACGACAACTCGTTAAGTGCGTCAAATTAGTAACTAATTTAATTTAAAAAAATAAGTTTAAATTTTTCAGGAAAATATAATTTATCGTAAATATAAAATAATTATCCTGACTGATGGAATTTTTAGCTCCCTTTTTATAAAAAGGAATTGGTAGCAATAAAAATGCAAATCTAACGCAATACCAATTTCAATCAAAGCTATTTTAACCACTGATTTGGGATTAAAAATAAAGTTTAAATTCTATGTTGTTTTATTTTTTTAAAATTATTAATTCAATGTGCCATAATTTCCATTTTTTTCCAAAAATTAGTCCCGAAACATTATAGAATTTTATTGACAATTTTTAACGTTTTATTTTTAGCTTCAGAATAAGTTTCAAATAATCAATTGTACATTTAGATTTATAATTTATAAAAAAAACATTATAGTATAACAGTTTTTGTAAAAAGGCAATCAGTGGAGTACTAAATGTCAATAGAGGATATTTAAAATCCGGTGAAACCGGAATGTTTTGTCATCCTATTAATATTTTTTGTTTAAATATTGTTTAATTGTTTATAAAATGGAATCTAAAGATAAAAAAATTAAAACTATAATACAGTTTATTTTTTAACCATAGAATGCTAACGAACTTTTAATTAAAGGTGCTATAGGTTTGACTTTTCTAAAACCATACCAAACCAAACCATTAATAAATAATAATATCGAATTTATGCTAATATTAAATAATAATATAATTTTTTAAATAAATAACGATAAAATTTTTATTATTACATATATAAAACATTTTACAGCATAATTTTTATAAATTCTGAATTTTTATGAAAAAATTAAATATTTTTGGTTATTTTAAATGCAATAATTATTAAAAATATTTTTAAAAAATTCGTTATTGGTTTGAAATAGTTTTATGGTTTTTTGCCATAAAATGTTTAAACCAAATTAAACCAAACCACTTTTAAAAAATAGAAACCAAATCAAACCAAACAATGAATTAATGGTTTAAACCATTATAAACCAAACCTATAGCACCTTTACTGATAATTGAATGAGTGTATAATTATAAATAATGTTTTATAAAATTATTTATTAATCAATTATCAAAATATTTCGAGCTTTAATAATCAAGAAATTTGTTAACAGTGAGATTAAAACGAAACGAATATACAGTATATTTATATACTGTACGCTAATATATTCATTCTTGTTTAAAGAATTTCAAATAAACGAATAGTAAACCTGTGTTTTTTATTGATCAGTATTAAAATAGAAAAGAAAATTGTAATATTCGTATAAAACATGTATACAAAAATAAAAAAGCATTTTTTCAACTAAAATAAGACTATTGAAGCATAACCGATGTCTGAGAAGATAGATTGTCTTGTGTTTAGAGCATAGTTTTAGTTTCGGTTGGGGTATTGGTTAGTATGCTGGGCATAGCAATATTAACTGTTAAACAGTATTGTCACATTGACACGTCATAAAAAAATGAATCACTGATTGAGGCAATGCTAAGTTAACCATAACCAATATAGTCGGTACAGTATAGAGTATAGAGTAAAACGTGTCACTCGATAAAATTGGCAAAAACACTGAATTATAATAAAATGCTAAAGAAGAAGGAAAAATGAACGCAACAGCAAAACCAGAAGCAGATTCTTTTTAAGAAGTTATGTCATTTTGTAGCAGAAAAGTACAGCTAACTTACGCGTTGTAACATGTCCTCAGGGAAATTAAAGCTTCTTTTGTAATTCAAACACGAAAGATTACCTTCTCTTAAAGTCAGTATCAATGTTACCTTATGTTAAGCTATACCAGTTCAAGACTTAATAATAAGAGATTAACTTCATCCCACTATACGTACAACAAATCGGTAAAACAATTCCCGTAATAAACTATTTTTTTCTGCCAGACATACTAAACAAGGCTAATATTATCTGTATGTGTCACATATTGTTTAACTCGTACGTATCATAATGCATATGAGCTTATTCTATTTACCAATAAGTGTTCTCATAATTAGTAAGATTACGCCATAAATTACCGTATATTTTTAGCTATTATTTAGTTTATAAAGGAATACAATTACTACTATACGGTATTTGAAATAATTTAATTTTTTCTCACAACTACTATTATTCCTTATTATACTTTTGTTTTAAATGGTTAACCTCTCATGAAAATATGCTTAATTAATGAAAATATGCGTTTTAATTGGTATCTCACGAGTCATCCATTATAGATATGCAAAGAGTAAAATATTGTGATAAAGAAGAAAATATCGTTGCAAATTCTTGGATAATTTTCGGAAAACACTTTGAAGAATTAAACAACTTTCTCAGGAATCTTAGAAAAATTTCGATATTTTTTAATTGAATGAATGGTACGTTAAGTTTATATACAGCTAATCTTCAATTAATAAATGTTCTCTAAAATTATTTTAGGAACAAATTATATTAAACGTTTGTATTCTAAACATAAAATTTTAAAATACTTGATTTTTCTTAAAAAATTTAAATAACACATTTAAATTTTAATTAGAATAAGTTTTTGTAATTTTATGGGAAAAATAATTAATAAATTCATGATTTACATTATGGTATCTATTCATGGAATTGTATAATTTCATTATATTTCTTATTTGATTCGAGTACTGTACTAACGCTATGCTATTATTGCTTTAATTATAAATATCTCGACTTATTTGAATATAAATTAAAACGTAGTGCAGTGTTCGTATCTGTTTCGCTCAACAATGAAAGAACAACATTTCTATATAACGGTTAAACAAAATTTAAATGCAAATTTTTGCTTTTGTAGGTTAAACATATTTCACTCTCGCATCGCATTCTTCCAAAAGTTTTGCTCTGCACTACCAGTTACTGTTAAGGTATTCGTTATAATCAGGAGAACGTACGCGAACAGTATTATACATCTGTTATTGCATTCTCTAATTGCGTTTGCATTGCGTTTGTACAGTACATTGCGGTTATTGTCTACGAAATATTTTTCCTAAATATATGAAAAAAAAGTTCTGCCACTACTGTGACGCATCATATTTCATAATTATTATCATTTTATAGTATTTTTTGTTATAATCGCATATTCAGCACACAAACCGAAAATACGGCGTTTGTGTGCAAAAATTCGTTATTTCGTATTCGTGGCAATAGTTTGATGAAACAGAAAAAAATCGTAACATCTGTATTGTTCTGCGTTTAAATTTTATTTTATTTAAAAGCGCTTTATAGCCAATTATAACCATTTATCTCGATACTAATTAACGCTACTTTACGCGATGCATACGGAATATAAAAATTTCAATTTATTAATATATGATACAGTCCGACACGCAAGTGATTAACGCAACGTTTTAAGTTTTTCGTTTACTGTTTAAGTTTCACTGACTGGTCATTTAAATAAAGAAATTCTTTATAAAATATTGTTGGATAATAAATGTGTGCTCACTTAAGCAAGCGTTGCTCCATTTCTTGAAATCAATAAATAAATTATACTGTATTTTAAATTAGAATTTATAATAAAAAAAACTTCGTATAAATTTGCAATTATTCTGTATAAATATGATAATATTAATAAAAATTTGAAAATAAATGCTATCAAATATACTTGCTTTACTTTATCTATACTTTTATATCGATAAAAACAATAGAATTGAAATGGGAATTAGGATAACATGGAATAAAAATTTATGCTGAAAAATGAATCGGAATTCATGAGAAATGAATAAACAAAAAATTTTATTAATAGAATCGATTTGGAAACACTCGAACAAAGAATAGAATCCTAAAAGAATCGAAATTTTAAAAAATTCGTATCAATACAAAACTACTGTAATACGAGTTTTACAAAGAGATGAATGAGTGTCTGCGTTCACATGCATTAGTCTATGCTTTAAGGCGAGTTTATTTATAGTAAAGAATGTCGTAAGTAAAACATTTCTACAATATATGACACATTGGAAATTAAACTTTAATTACGAGGAAAGCCTCAGTTTATTTGAATTATACAAACGTCTAACAAGTAGTCATTGGATTGAACTCGAAATGAAACCATAAAAAACGAATAAAAAACTATAATCTGTTTGGTACGGTGTCTATTAAAATAATATTATATTTGAATATTTGATTAAATAGTGAACGATTTGAGTTTGATTACACGATTTTCGGATTATATCATAAACACAATAGCGTTCTAAAGCATCATTTTTTATTCATCATAATAGAAGTTTGACACATCTATTGGTTTATAGTCGAACCGCGCCCTTATAGTCTAGAAAAGCATTTATTTTTTAGCTTAGATCCGCAAAAAACGCTTAGTTTTGCTGTTGAGATTAATTTTAAGAATTAATTGCGAATTTGATGGCATCGATTGGACGCTTGGTTCGCTTTTTTACCATCAATTAGGCCCAGCATAGCGTCGATTCAGTCAAGTAATAAAAGGCACATTATCCGTATTATCCATTTCAACCATTTTGATGTCCAATAAGGAAAAAAGCCTTTTTCAATGTCCTTCTCCTTTCTCTCAATAAAATACCTCATGGGAGCCATAAATGAAGCGAAAAGTGCTTTTACATAAAACGCATTATAACGCATACAATTGAGTCAAAAAACAGTACAAAATAAGTTTATCTCTGACGGTCTTAATTATTCACAATCTGGTGATTTGCTATTTTCTCAAACGATATATTTTATGGCATCTTCGAAATAATGGCACAGTTGTGTAAAAGTTTATGCGTCGCTCTTTGCGACATTAAAAAGCTTTTTAAACTAATAAGTAACGAAATTTTATTTTATATTCAACCACTTGTGTATTCAATCAAAAAACAGAACATTTGGCAACTCTGGCCACTTTAAAACATAGACAAACTTATTGACCGAATAAGCATACAGTATAATCTGTCAGTTGTATACTTTGTCTTAAGAACTGTCTTAGATTTTGTAGCGCAGAATTTTGTTTTGATTTTAATTTTCACGTTAAGAAGCGCATCACAAGAATAGCGCTGATATTACAAAAATTTAATGAATGCGTGCAAATTATTTTAATTTAATATAATAACATCTATGTATCACAGCAGGAGATGATTAAAAACAAAAATTCAATACGGATTAAAATATTTTTCCATGTTTTTTCAAATAGAGGAGTAGTTCAAACTGTAACTGTAAAACTAATTTATACACTTTTTTGTGATTTCGTGTGATTCTTTTATAGTGCCGTCATCGCCATTAAGTACTAAATTAGGCCATAAATATTTATATAAGAACAATATGCAAATAATGTACATTTGTTTGTAAGGAAAAACTAATACATAGCTTTTATTTTCGTTAATAAAACTTTTTCCTACAAACGTATTTTCATTATTTAAGGAGAAAAACAGAGATCGTATTTATTTTTATTGTTAACAATAGTTAAAGCTCTAAAATCACTTTTAATAAAATGGATTTTTACCATTGTCTACATATTTTACCTAATCGTTATAACTAGTGATGGACATTTAGAGCCTCTGGAGCCTGAACGTGAGTCTGAGTCTGAGCCTCAGGCTCGGACTCAAGCACGTATTCGAATTTTTGATAGAGGCTTGAGGTTCTCATTTTTAGCCTGAACCTGAGGTCGAGGCTCAGGTTCTTCTTAAGAGAGTCTTAGAGCCTCTTAATAGAGGTTTGAGAGGTTCTGTGCACTTTATTATGTTGTAAAATAAAAATTTTCTAATGATATTATTTATTTGTTATTTATTTTTTAGTGATTAAAAAGTTGCTAAAACATATGTATTGTTCATCAGAAAAGTCCTATTGTGTCATTTGATATTAAATAGAATATTTTTTAATCTAAAAACGATTCACAGAGGCACGCAGGCTCTGGCTCGGGCTCAAAAATGGAGAGACGGGTTCAGAATCAGTCTCTAACTTTAAATGAGACTCGAGGTTCAGGTGGAGGCTTTTCAAATGGAGCCTCAAGAACCCAAGCAGGGTGTCCCACGGTCTGTTGGTCTGGGGGGTCTCATTTCGACTTTTTTCAAAATTCAAGGGGGTCTAAACTCAGATTTAGCGGACAATATTTTGGCCGTCCGACCAAAATTTATTTTTCAAAAAAAAATTTTTTCAAAATTTTTTCCTGGTGAAAGCCTAAACCACGCCCCCCTCGAAAAATTCAACGAATTTAAACGATAATTTTTTGAAATTTTTTATCAAAATTTTGAGGTGTCACAAAAACTCATCGATTTTGATGGCCAATTTTTTCACTTCGTGAAAAAACGTTTCAAAATTTTCAATTTTTTTCGTCCTTGAATTTTCAAAATTTTAGGGGGGGGTGTCCAACTTTTCGGATTTTCATGGGG
>JAQGAW010001799.1:0-17441 GCA_034698025.1 Phthiracarus crinitus
CTTTTCAAATACTATCAATGTATAAATAAATTCATTATTCAATAAAATTGAATGTAATTTAAAATTCATCATTTTCTGAAATATAAGAGTTATAAGCAACTATTAGTAATTTATCAACAAAATAATTTTTTTGGATTACATCTACGTTTTTAAAATTTTTCTCTTAAGAACCTAATTTTTTAAAAACTTATTGGGCAATTAATTTTACATAATTTGGAATAGATGGCAATATTTTAAATTATAGTAAATTTCTATCCTGTAATCCCATAATTTTATGCTAAAATGTCAATTTAACATTTTAATCTATTTTCATCCACTATTGTATTTAATTTCTTACAAGCTTTACACTTGTTTTTATTTATCCCAAAATAATTTTTATGATACGATTTAATGCAAATCATTATAACAAAACTTATAGTAAGTTTTCCAATGCCATAAATAGGGTCTCACTATACAGGTCTACTCGAATATTGTAAGATTGGGTTTCCACGGGTCAGCAGAAGTAAGTTCGATTTATAAGTTTTGGGCGCTATACGACCGAAGTAATAGAGTTCTGTCGACACTTGATTTACATATATTACATAAATAACATTTTTGATTTAACTAAACTAAAATTCTACAAAGATTTATGAGAGTAAAAGATATATTATGAATACATATATGTCCTTTAAGATTAATTACAGGGATTTTGATAACAATATGGAGATTTAGCTAAAATATATTATCGGAGCCATTCCCATCAAAACCTACAAAAAGTTAATAATGTATTTCCCACAACGAATAGTTTTTACTGTATGGCTAATATCCTGTACTGTATTGCTTTCGGCATTTTCATCGGTATTACTCGGATTTTTAATGAAAGGTGTCTCTTATGATCGAATTGACACATTCGAACAGCTTATCGATTTGAATCAGATAAAATAATAACTTATTCCGGTTATCAGTTTTACAAATATTTGCAAAAATATAACAAATCAGAATTTGCCTTAAGTTTCACTAATAGATTAGTTTTCCATAATGAAGACTATCTGAACCAAAAATCGATAACAGAGTTGATAAGTAGACTAAAATCGAGAGAATATGTATTAGTAACGAATATACAGCTTATAATGGGTATAATAAATTATCGCAATGAAAATTGTATTAAAGAATTAAATGATTTGTTATATATATCTACGGATGGACTTATTAATACTTATTATTCGTTGCATTTAACACATTTGAATTTACGGTTACTTAAAGACATCAATAAATTGGAAGCAATTTAATTTTTTAAATAAATTGATAAGGTTTTAAAATTAAATTAAATTTTTAATGAAACATTCTTATTTGAATAATTAAAAAATTTTTTCATTAAATATACATTATATTAAAATTAATGTTTAAAACAAGAACGACATATACACAGAGAGCTTACTTTCTATTAGATTAATGCACACTTATGGGTAAATCATTCTAGTCATTAAGTCATTGCAGGGCATAATATGAAATTCCTTAATTAATATAAAGAATATTTAACATCCATTAGTAATGATTAGAGTCGACAAATTCAGGAAATTCCTTCTTTTTTGAAAAAAATTATAACTAAACTATGATCATATGTTGACGAATCAATAAAAATAAGCATTTTTAGCACCATTAGTTTGTTCCTTAAAAATCCTGAATTTTACTACATTTATTCCTGATAATTCCTGAAAAATATGATAATTTCAATTTTCTTTTCCAAGTAAAAACGATAGAATTGTGTTTTAAACCAATTTTTTACCCCCGGTTATCATGTTTTGTTCAGAATTTCAAACTTATATCCTTTTTCTTTCCTGAACAATATTCGGTTTTTAGTCCTGATATTTTGGGTTAAGTAATAAAAAAGTTTGAAAACTACTGCATTATAGAATATATTTTATTCGATAGAAAAATTGTTTATGCATTAGAAATCAAAGAAATAAAGCCACACTTTTTAGTTATTATTAATTTTTTATGGCTACATATAATGATTGCTACATATAAAATATTAAATTTATTTCTTAAATATAGGATAAATCAACTTAAAGAATCGGGAATATATGACTATTGGGTGAATAAAGTTGAAAAAAGTGATGGAATTAAACGTTCAATTAAGAAATTATTTAGTGATCACGCATTTGAGGTTTTAATCATCAGTCGATTGAAGATTGTTTTTTATTTGTGGATTATTGGCATTACTTTTTCATTGATTTACTTTTAATTATGAATTAAATATTCTATATATAATTATGCGAAATTATCTTTAAATTAATTTATAATTTTAAATTATTTATTAAATGAAAATATTTATTTCCTGTAATTAATCAAACCTTAAAAAAATTGCGAAAATGTTTTATTAATTTAATCAATCCTTAGATAAAACCGCTGTTTAAACCCCTAATTATTTAAGAAAAGAAAACATCTTTAATTAAAATCATAAAAATTCATTTGTTTTTGTCTTTTATAGAAAATGATTGCTTTGTTATTTTCATAGTTAAATTCAATATAACAAATTATTTGCGTTCCAATAAAATATTTTATTCTTAATGAAAAAACATTTCTTACTAATAAAAGATATTCATAAATCACTTTCAACTTTTTATTATTATTTTCTTATATCGATAAATATTGTTTCGTAATACAATTCATGTAAAAAGGTATATCAAGTGTAACAAACATAACAAATATTCTAACGAACAAACATAATTTTGAAACCTTATTAATTATCTAATCATGCAAAACATGTTTTGCTATAGTATTGCTGAAGGCTATAGCGTAACGTATTTTAATAATAAAACAATAAATTTAAATAAATTCATTAGACTCATTCCATTCTGGATTAACTTTATGCCATACGTATTTAGCGATGAGAACCAAATTTGCGGACTATTAGTAAAACTATTGGTTGAACTATCAATTAAGAATGGATATAGGTTTAGTCTCTTATTTTCAGTACTAATATAATTCTTAATGATTATCATATTTTTTGTATCAATAGTTTAAAAAGATTAACAAAATTATCTGACATGGGATTTGTAAATATACAACAATTAATGGACCAAAATAAGTTGGATATTCATCTGTTTCCAATAACCAAATTATATGCCCATATTATGCAATCATTTGGCTTAATCATGAACTATAGTTATATATTAGGCCCGTTTGAAGGCAATCAAATCTTTTCGATATCAAAACCAATTGCAAAGCCTTTATTTGAGTACTTTCGCTGTTTTAATTTAGACATATTGATATCAATTGTACTGTCGTTAATTCAAATCTTTTCATTCGTATTAATTTTTAATAAAATTAGATTGATTAAAGATGTTTGGACTACAATATGGAGATATAGCTCACTAATACTAGCAGAACCATTCCCATCACAAGCTTATAAAAAGTTAATTATGTATTTCCCACAACGAATAGTTTTTACTGTATGGGTATTATCCTGTACTGTATTACTTTCGGCATTTTCATCAGTTTTACTCGGCTTATTAAATGAAAGGTGTGTCGTATGAGCGAATAGAAACATTCGATAAGCTTAGTATTTTAAAGCAAATAAAAATAATAACTTATTCCGATCAGCAGTTTTATAAATATTTACAAAAATATAATAAATCAGAATTTGCTTTAAGTTTCAATAATAGATTAGATTTGCATAAAGAAGCCAATCTAAACCCAAAAGAGGCAACAGAGTTGATAAGTAAACTAAAATCGAAAGATTATGTATTGGTAACGAATATACAGCTTATAATGGGTTTATTAAATTATTTCAATGCATATTGGATTAAGCAATTAAATGCATTGCTATATATATCTAATGATGGCTTTATAAATAGTTATTATTCATTTCATTTATCACATATGAATTTAGAGTTACTAGAAGATATCAATAATTTGTAAGCATTTTGATTTTTTGATAATTTTATAACTTTTTTAATTTTTTAGTGAAACAACTTTATTTGACAAAATATAAAAATTGTTACGTATCATAGATTGTTGAATTTAATAATTATGTCTAAATCATTGTTAGCCCTAGGTTGACCCCCATAGAAATTTGAAAACTCTAGAACGAAAAAATTTAAAATATTTGAAAATTGAATGTGGATTTGGTTTTTATCGAGGAACAAAAATTAGAAATATTTTAAAAAAAAAACTTTATTCGCAGGGATTTAGCCCACTGTTTATCCTTTCCCCTAAAAGCTTTATTAAATCCGTGGAGTATTTTGTTACCTTACTTTAGGCCAAAATATCAAAATATTATTGTTTAAATTCGTTTTCGAAGGAGCATGATTTAACCTTTAGTAGACATTTTTTATATGACTTTGCAATAATCTTATTATGGATTTGACATTGTACGTCCGTCCGTCCGTCTGTCTGTCCGTCTGTCCGTCCGTCTGTCTGTCTGTCAGTCCGTCTGTCTGTCTGTCTGTCTGTCTGTCTGTCTGTCCGTCTGTCCGTCCGTCCGTCCGTCCGTCTGTCTGTCTGTCCGTCCGTATGTCACACCTTTATGTTTATTAAGGGAAATTTTCTCTATATTTATTACGGGATTTTAAAATCAAAAAAGACTCCTATCTTCAAAAAAATCCCTTTATTAACATAAAGAACAAAAAAGACTCCTACTTTCAAAATAGACTCCTATCTTCAAAATAAATCCCTTTATTAACATAAAGAACAAAAAAGACTCCTATCTTCAAAAAATAGAGTGGCATCTGCCAATAATATCTATAAATTCATTAATTAACGAAATAGAATGGCATCTGCCGCAAATATCTAATAATATCTAAAATAACGATCTAGAGTGGCATCTGCCATAAATATCTAATATTATCGAAAAATATCGAACTACAGTGGCATCTGCCGTAAATATCTATTAATATCGAATAATAACGAAATAGAGTGGCATCTGCCGCAAATATCTAATATTATCGAAAAATAACCAAATAGAGTGGCACCTGCCGCAAATAACTAATAATATCGACAAATAGCGAAATAGAGTGGCATCTGCCTTAATTATCTAATAATAATGAATAATAACGAAATAGTGGCATCTGCCGAAAATGTCTATAAATTCATAAAATAACGAAATAGAGTGGCATCTTCCGAAAATGTCTAATAATATCGACAAATAACCAAATAGAATGGTATCAGCCCTTAATATCATAAAATATTAAAAAATTACAAAATGGAATGAGCAACTTAAAACTAACTAAAAACAAACTGCAAAGTCATATATTACGACCGTATCGATCTTGTTTAAATTTAAATTTGAATGACCACTTCTTCAGCCGAAGCTGGCATTATTTCTAGTATACAAATAAAGCAAAGAATATTTTTAAGTCTTACTTTGTTACTTTCTAAATCGCATATTAAATCATTTATAGACTTAAAAATTAAATAATTATTATAGCAATAAAGAAACTATTTGAAAGTAAAAACTTGCTCACGCATTCTATAAATTTATTATTACAGTAATTAAAGAAAATTGTTTTTCATAGTTAAATAATTATTTATTCTTTATTATTTAAGGTTGAGAACTAAATCTAAAAATAAAAGTAAACAATTATTATCTAATATTCATATTAAATATAGGATATATTAAATTAATATTAAATTTTTAATATATTTTATTAAAAACCAAGTAAAAGCTTTTTTGAAATAATACTTTTATTATTTTTTTATTACTTATATAATATTTTTTATTAATTTTATATACAGAATTTTTATTAAGTTGTGTTGGTCTTAGCGTTGGCATAGGAAATGTGTGGAGGTATTTCTCATACTTTATTTTAATTTATTACTGTGATTAAATCTAGTAGATTTTTATGGCTGTGGATTAGAACTTTAAAAAAATTATCGGTTGGCAGACAATGAGTTAAAAAAGCGCAACAAATTTTCATGGTTTCCGTTATTTTAGCTTAACTTAATTGATGTTCATAAATCATACAAAGAGATATACTATAATTTTAATATTTAATTTAGCAAATTTAATTTAAATAAATTTTTAATTTATTCGAATTTCTCATTACTGTAATTTTTTGTCGGATTTGTAATTAGCCTCATATAACGGGTTGGGCTGAATAGATCTTCAAAATCGTAGTCCGATCTTATATTTTTAGAAATTTGTTGTATTTTTCACAAAAAGTTTACAATTTAAATCGACACAAAATTATTTAATTTAAAATATTAGCCATATATTGAAAGATTTTATATTTCTATTTTAGGTTCCCATATCTTGCTTATCAAAATGGTATTTTTTAATTAAATTAAATGTTTTTCCGGTAAAATTAATATTTAATTAATGAAAAGGTGGCGGTGCTTTTTTAATACCTTATTTAATAATGTTAACATTGGCCGGAAAACCGATGTATTTCATGGAATTGGCTTTTGGACAATTTGGTGGTACTGGTCCTTTAAGTATATGGAAATGTGCTCCTATTGCTAAAGGTTGTAATTTTCAAAAGTTGAAATTACATTTTAATTCATTAAAATAATTGTTAGGAGTTGGAGCTGCAATGATTTTAGTATCGCTAGTTGTGTGCATTTATTACAATGTAGTAAGTATTGCTTTTTTTCACTAATTAATGATTAATAAAGCTTTTCGATCTAAAGCTATAGAGTATACTCATAAACGGGCCCCCGATTTGTCGGACCCCCGACGAATTTTGTCGGGCCCGGCCGCACTCGGGCTTAAAATAAAAAACTCGGGCCGGGTCGAGCTTTGATTTAAATATTTATAGGCCCGAAATACCCCTTGGCTTGAAGTTTATTCCAATAACTTTTGTCTTGTAAACAAAATTATATTAAGCTAATTTAATAATAACATTAAAATTACTATATTAAAGCAAATGACACTTTTAAAAGTACAAGATTTTTCATTTAATTATGAAAATATCTAATTTTTAGAGCGAAAAACAATTATAATTAATTAAGCGTACCTTATGTACGTCGGGTCGAATCGGGCCGGGCTGGGCCTCAACCTATCGGGCCTTAGTCGGGCTCGTGCCTAAAATCTTTTATGATTTCGGAGTCTACTATAGAGTTATAAAATATCTTTAACTTTAAATTTTAAAAGTATATAAATATACCATATTTATTGTAAAGGATTTCGTTTCTATAGTAGAAATTTCTAAATAAATATCTATCACTACTGAAATCAATGTTTTACTTATTAATAAAAAATAATACAATATGCATCACATTCTAGTATACTTATAAAATAGAATATTAGCTTTAAAATGCAATCGTTATAATTTAATGAAAGGTTATGTCATATACATTATATTTTGTGGCTCATTCTTTTCAATCTCAACTTCCATGGCAAAGATGTGATCCTGAATGGGCGACAGCTAATTGTACAGTAAGGACGAGAAATGTAAGATTTTATTAATACACAACTTTTTGTTTAGTTTAATGAATGTTTTTTTTTCATTTTACAGTCAACTAAAGGTCTCGTATCTTCGAGTCAAGTAAATAACATTTTAAAACATAAAAAAGTTTATAAGTATATTGTTTATAATTGATTCTTATTTCTTTAGATTTTTTGGGAGTAAGTTATTATTTTGCTTTAGTCGTTAGCTTTTCCAGAATTTGACAGAATTTCTACAAAATAGGAGAAAAGTACTAGATCTGAGTCCAGGCATTGAACAGTTGGGTGGAATTAAATACGATCTCGCGCTTTGTCTGCTAATTAGTTGGGTTATTGTAATACTTTGTCTTTTAAAAGGTTTGCATAACTGATGAAAAAAATTAACAATAGTATTATAAAATTGTGTAAATTTTTAAATATAGGTGTCAAAACTAGTGGAAAAGTTGTTTATTTTGCGGCTACATTTCCATGTATGTAATCATTCGAAATACTCTAATAATCTTATTTTTCTCAAAATAAAAATAGTGATTGTAAAAAAGGGAAAAAAATAATATACAAGTTAATCAAAGTATTATTTGTTTGCTTTTAAATTTCAAAATCTTATTTTATATAAATAGAAATAAATTTTTTCTTTGAAAGTACTTTCTTTGCAGTACCGGTATTGTAATAATTTTTTAGTAAAAAAATATTAATAAGAGAGAAGAAAACTTATATATTTGGAATGAGCTTAAATTTTTAAAATTTTTTAATACTGTTAGTTGCAAAAGTATAACACTGAACATTATAAAATTTTTGGAATTAAATTATAAATTTTTAAAAGTTAATTCTTTGGATGCGCAGATTCCGTTAAACTTTTTGAATTTTTAATGAAACTTGAGTTTTGTTACTGATGGAACAGAATGTTAGCCTCTAATTACAATAAATTAAATTTCCATCTATTATATTATATTAGTTAAATAAATTAATTTTTATTATTAAAAATTTCTAGATGTAATACTAATATCGCTGCTTATTGCTGGTGTTATGCAAGTTGGTTCGTGGGAAGGTATTATTGTATTACAATTACGTTCAATTATTATAAATGTTTTAAACATTGATACTTATTTAATTGATTAGGCATTAAATATTTTATAACACCGACTTGGAGTAAACTCTTTGAAATTAAGGTAATTTATTATTTTGTAGATTTCATGAACAGTTTAATAATATTTGAAATAACTACAGTATTTGACTAAAATTCCATTTGAATCATCGAAATAATTAATAAATTACATTTATGTTTGAGTGTTTGTTCTTAATAATGTTTTCATAGATTTTATATTCATTTTTTTCGATCTTAATGCTTATATAAAATTTTGAGAACAATTACTCAACGCTTTTAAAAAAACCGTGAAATAATTTTGCATTTTCTCATTATAGGTATGGCAAGCAGCGGCCGGACAAATGTTCTTTAGTTTAAGTGTAGCCATGGGTGGACTTATTATGTTTAGCAGTTATAATGAATTTAATCACAATGTATTCCAGTAAGTTTAACTAAATTTATTAAATCTTATTTTACGTTCAATAAATTACTTAATAAATTATCGAAATTATTTAATTAATAAATATAAATAATGTTTTGTTTTATGCAGAGACGCTATGATAGTGAGTATTTTGGATACAATCACGTCTATCATATCAGGTTTAGTCATATTTTCTGTATTGGGCGCAATGTCTTATGAATTAGACGTTCCCATAACCGAAGTGGTGAAAGGCGGTCCAGGACTCGCTTTTATTACATATCCCGAAGCTTTAACAAGGCTTCCTTTGCCTCAATTGTGGTCTGTGTTATTTTTCTTGATGCTATTTACTCTTGGACTCGATTCAGAAGTGAGTGTTTTAAAATTTTATTATTAAAGCACATTTATTTTTTAAATTAATAGGTAGTTTTTTCAGATCAATCTTGTTGTAGAATATATCTTAAAAATAACAATTTTAATTTTCAGTTTGCAATGCTTGAAAACGTATTGACAAGTTTATCCGATGAAATACCTTTTTTGCGCAAACATAAACTTAAATTTTGTGTGGCGACTGGAGTTTTTTGCTTTCTTTTAGGCTTACCATGCGTTACCAGAGGTAATTTAATATAATAATGCAAAATCAAAATAAATGCATATCAGTTCATTTTGGTGTAATTCTTAATATACAAAGTATGGGTTCTTTTTTATTGAAATTTTAAGTTTCATAAGTAATTATTCTAAGAATATACTCAAACTAATAATATATATCCATTTAAATTTAAATAGTAAATTAATAGCAAGAATTATATTTTCATAAAGAATACATATACAATTTAAACAAACAAGTTTTATAAACTTCGTTAGTATACGGTATGTCAAATTTCATTTTATCCGTTATTGATTTAATTTTTTGTTCATTTAATCATTTTAAACTTTAAATCATTATTGTTTATCTACTAAGAATAGAATAGAGAAGAATAGTATTATCGGAATATAATAGAAGTTAGCAACTCATAATAACGAATAGAATAGTTTGAAATGAAAAAAAGCAATCTTCCGAACAATATTAAAGTCCTAAACTAAGCTTATTGATTAAATTTGTTATTATTAGTAAATACTTAATTGTGATTATCATAAACTAAATTTAACTTTAAAATTTGAACTGCGCTGAGATGTGCGCTTAAATTGAAGCAATTTATATAAACGAACTCAATATTCATGCAAATTCTTATTTTCAGATTTATTTAGCATTTTTTAATTCATTAAAATCAATAAATAACAAATCAATTACTGATAATATTTTAAAATGGATTAATGATATGTAATAAATCTCATGTTAGAGCATACAGTACAGTAAATATTTCTCGTCATTTAAATATTTTAAAGATTTCTATTGAGCTGCGCTTTTAAGTCTATTTGAAGATAAAAAATTTATAAAATGTTGGTCACAACTTAAGAACTATGTTTGCCTAAATTGAGCTGAAGCTTAAAATAAAAATTTAATAAATATTGAAATTAAAAATAAATACTCGTATTTCGATCGATTAACAGGTGGTCAATACATATTCGATATAATGGACAATTATGGTGGAAGTTTGCCTCTAGTATTCATAGCTGTTTCCGAATGTGTAGCTTTAATGTGGGTCTACGGCTACGATAGGTTCGCTTTCGACATCCATTATATGTTGGGATCGCGATTAGGGTCATATTGGAAGCTAACCTGGAAGTATTCTTCGCCAATCATTTTAGCGTTTATTTTTGTCTATTCACTTATTAATTTCCAACCACTAAAAGTACAAATATAATTAAATACTTAAATTTTAAATCTAATTTTAATTATTTTCGAATCAAATAAAGTATGGGACATACGATTATCCATTTTGGGCTGATTTTGCTGGAATATGTTTGACATTATTAATTATATTGCAAGTTCCCATATGGGCTATATATGCCATATATAAACAAAAATCCGGTTTAACGTTAAAAGAGGTATTTAATTAATCGTTTATTAAAATAATTCTTAATATACACTAAGCTATAAATGTTGACAGAATGTTCGTTTAAATTTATCTATAATTTAGACTATGAATTTAATAAACGAGTATTAAGATAAAACTTATTACCGCATAACGCAAAATAAATGAGACTCAATTATTTATTAATTACAATTTAAATAAAACCGATAAAAAAATTTCTAATCTGTCAAGTGATAATAGATAATCAAGATTTTTAATCTTCAAGAGATAAGATTTTATGACGAGATTTCTACGAATCCATGGAACTTTTGTGCCAATTTAGTTGATTTTATTTAATAAATTTGATTGAGTTTATATTTTCCGAACACTATTTATCATATCCCATATATTTTAGATTTTTTTACTATCTTAAAACCCGAGGAAAAAGTAGTCGTTCTCCAAACCTAGCAGTAAATTAAGGTTTTCCTCCGATAAAAATAATACAATACTGTAATCGATAAACCTATAACATCATTCATATCTGACAGAAATTTCGAATGGCATGTAAAGACGAAAATGGTTGGGGACCTAAAGATAACACCACTAGACTTGACTGGAGAAACAAATACGCAGAACTAAATAAAGAAGATATAGTGATAGTGACATCAATTGAAGAGCCAGCTATTCTCAAGAAGTTTAAACACGTGAATGGAGGCGAACACAATCACGCGTATTCGCACGAACAATGAGTTTTTAAATTATGTTATTATTCAATACATCTGTAAGATTTAATTCAATTAATACAATACCGGAATATCAATGAACAACTTGTGTTTAGAATATTTAACATATATTTATCGATAGCATGTTATAAGTTTGAAACATCTACAGTATACAAAATCGTAGTAATCGTCGATACATCGGAAATTGTACATAAAAATCCATTTATACAAAAAGTAAGGAAACGGAATAACATAATGTAATATAATTATTACTATTATTCAAATCAAAAATAACTTTAAGAATACGCACATTTAAATAACATCAGATTTTTTAAAAAGTAAATGTTAGAATTTCCCAATTTTTTTCTAAAATTCCAAACAGTTTCTAAGTTATAAAATATGTGGTCAATTATTCCTTCCATATAAGCTTATAACTAAGTTACACCAAATTGAAAATTAAAATTCAAAAATGATTATAACAATGCAAAAAAAATGTGAAAATAATTATTGTTAACAATTGATATAGATTTATACAGATTATCATTTATACTAACGTTATAATTTTTTCAATACTATTTAATCAAAAAAATTTTTTTTGAGCAAATTTTATATACTTATTAAAGCTAATAATAACTTCAAAGCCATGTTTTAACGTTATATTACCGTAAGTATAAATTTTATTCAAATCAACGCACAAAATTAAAAAATTTGCATTATACTAAATATTTATGAAATTTCATATAGAATAAGTGTACTGTATTTATTCAATATTAGACTCCAATCGTATTCGATCTAAATTATTATAAAAATTAATATCGAATTGTATAAAATAATATTAAAAAATAATGATTCAAATATTTTGTTGATTTTCCTTCTTTGGTAGTAAAAACTGTATACAAAATGAACAAATTAACTGATAATTTCATTAATGTAAATCTCAATGTAATCTTTAAAACTGTTCGGATAAAAGCAAAAACAAATATTGTTGAAACAAACAAAAATAACATAATAAAGTTATATTAATCAATAACCGGTATGCGAATTCTATAAAAAGGTTATATAAATTATTATTATAAATAAAAGAATTGTTTTAATTAAGTTGTAAAAAATTAGCTTTAATATTAATGCAATTTTAGAAATCATTCTATTAAATTAAACTTATAATACAATTTGTAGAGAATTTTCAAACAGAAGGTAAATCAGTTTCCAAAATGCGAGGACCGTATAGAAGCACATAAGCGCAATGCCAGTCACCTATTTGTCAATTTATCAATCAATTAAATAAATAAAATGTAAGGTAATCTAAGATTAATAAAATAACTGGACATTACCGCCTCCAGACAATTTCAATATTTCGTCAGATGTAACCAGAGATACAGTATCGTCATCGCACTTAAACCATTCATCTTTAATTTAGGTATAATTTAATAAATTTGTGATCAGAAATTTAAGTTAATAAGTTAAATACCAATTTTCCTTTTAATCCAAGCGACGTAATGTCCACTAGAACTGGAGCGACCCTTATGTGTGAGCACAGCTTGCAATTCGTAATAACCACTATTATTAGATCCAATATCATCATCAAAATAGTATGGATGTTTAAATTTTTCCACAGATTTATCGTTCTGTTTATTCGTATCTTTAGCCGATTCTTCTAATTTTTTATCTTCCAATTCTTTAAATTTATTACGCATTGGATGCAGTTTTGATTGAAGTTCTGGAGTACACAACTCGTAAACGTCTAAATTAATCGAAAATTTAACGTCCTTTAAAATTTTCGCGTTTACAGAACCGCGTTCTTTGTAGAAAAATCGCACGAATTGAATGGTAAGATATGCGGGTAAACGACTTATTTTGCTTATTTTATCGTACTGTGCGTCTCGATTCAGTGTCGGAGAAAACTTTGTTACTGTTTCTTGAAGACGCAATTTGAGACCAGATTGCAAATACTTCACATCTTAAGCGTAAGAAATTAAAATCAAAAACTTTATCAAATAAATTTGGTATAAAATAAATAATATTTTCGATTACCAGAAGAAATAAAACAACTCAATTGCAAAAAGTTTTCAGTGGTGAAAACAGATGGCTCTGATTCCGATTCTTTACACTTCATTTCGACTTTAAACGTTCCGCCAAAATATTGTTCAATAAAACTGTTGAACGAAATCGGATTATTCTGAAGTTTAACGGACTTCAACTTTTGCTGAAGCATTCGCATTAATTCGGTCCAGCATTCGTTAGCGTCCTGTTGAACAAAGCCTCCATTTTCCGCTTTTTCGGCAAATCTGGGAAACGCTAAGTGCAAAACGTGTAACAAAATAAGTGGCGCTATTGTCGCTGATTTGTCCATCGATTCGTATAAATCACGCAAAGCTAAAGTTATATTTTCGGACATATCCAGAGAGTCATTGTTCAGCGAAAGTCCACCCAAATAACTAAATTTTAATTTAATTGATAAACAAAATAGAATTGTTTGCACGCAATCACCAAATCACTAACTTTTTGAGTATTTCTTTAAGTTCTGGTACAGTACGAAGACATTGAACGGTAGCGTTGATGTAACACGTATTTCCTAAATTAGTGAGACCTGAAGGGAATTGTAAAGCAGTCGATAATTCAGTTTCGCTCATATCTTCCATGAAAACTGTTTGTTGTTTCGGCGCTTCTGGAAGCGATTCACGCGTTCCCATCAATAGGATTGTGATGCCCTGAATAATGCACATGTGATTCAGATAATCATTAACTTAACGTTATATAACTTCAAAACTTATCGATATTTCATACATCTTTTAATTGAATATTATTCCAGTCGTCGTCCTTAATAGCGATGCCTTTAAACATAACCTTTTGTCTGTTTGGTTCGACACCAGTCAACGCATACAATTGCGCTTTGAATAGCACTGGCGGTTCAGTTGTGTTCAATTCGATGTCCGAATAAACCTCTTTATTCCATTTCACTTTCACTGCAGTTTCAATCATTTAGATATAATTAATACTTAAATATGAATTTCAATTATAATATATGATTACTAACCTTTATATATACTCATAATGTATTGATAATTGAATAAATATAATAATTAAAATCAAATGATGATATGATATTATTATCGGTTATTAACGTAATATATTTATTAAACGTTCGTCTTATGCGATATCAAAAATTGCAGTGTAATTATCATATAATGTACTGTATTTGTAGTCCAATAATCAATTTAAAAAAACATATCATATATTCATATAATACGTGCGTTATTTAATCAAAAGAATGATTAAAGTTAGTGACGGTTCGGTATTAATATTCGGTAATTAATCATAGTTATCGTCGATTTTCTTTGAATATATACTAAAACCGTGATTTAAACTGCCACTCAATTTTATAAAATATTTCAGTTTTAAATTTTAAAAAAATTATTATACTGAATGTTACATTTATAAATATGCTTTAATATATACATATTTAATTCTAAACAAGCAATTTTATCTCACTTTTGTCAAAATAAGCAATTGGATTTGACACATCCGTCTGACCATCTGTGGATCCTTAATATTTATTAAGGGAATTCTTAAATCGCTAAAAATGATCATTAATGGGCAAAAACAGTTAGCAATGAGCTATAAATAAACAAAACAATGTGATTTAAATGGTCAGAAATCACTGAAAATAACTTATGAATAGGTTAAAAATTAGCTAATAATGTAGAAAAATGAATTTAAAAATGTCAATTAAATGGACTAAAATCGTATAATATCAATAGAAAATTATTGTCAATAATAGGGAAAAACTGCTGTAAAATTATAATTTCAAGCTAAAAAATTAGGTTATTAAATGGGATGCGAACCAATTATCGCAATAGTAAAACTGGCGATAAGGACATATATTTAGTAAGTGTCAGATTAACAACAAAAGTTAATGTTAACACTTCACTGGAACACCTAAAAAAATAACACTGTAGGTACAATGGGATATAAAAATTTTATGCCTTCAAACAGTGCTTTTGTGCATTACGTATTATGAACTGCACATCTCTGCATATACGCACAATGTTATACTGGAAGAACTAACTTAAAGGGAGATAAAGCATTGAAAAGCATTTCCATCCATTTACAGTACATTGGGGTAAGAAATTTACCCTATCGTCTTGAAATGTTTATAAAATTTTTCCCTAAAGAGATTTATCGACCAAAAATTAATGAAACACTAATGATATGTCAATTGAGGAATACCTAAAGTTACGTAAGTTCCCTGTTTATAGTAAAAAAGTTATAAGCGTAAAGTGTGTTTGGGACGATTTTTATCCCGATGTTCCAGTGAAGTGTTAAGGTTACCTTTCCACTAACGGATATTAAAACATTTTCATTCCAATGATATTCAAAGAACTAACGCTAAATTTAAAATTCAACAAACTTCCACTAATACTTGAGTCAAACTTTCAATCATGAATGTTTAAAAGCCTAATACAAAACCTATACTTAGTGTTATACGTTGTCGGTCATACAAAAATTGTAAAAACAGCGGTCATATTCGGTCTAAACCGAAATTTTTCTCAAATAATAAAAATTCGGTCATATTCGGTTAGTTATTGAATTTGGCCGAAATTAATTTTTATTTTCGGAGGTCATATTCGGTTGTTGAATTGAATTCAGTCTTCCAATCATTTAATATATTGATTTTCATTTGAATTACATGATATATCAACCTATATGCGAATAAAATTCAAAAACATTTTGCATTTAAAATTTCATAATAGGATCGAAAATAAGTCTATTCAAAATTTTTTTTAATATTTAGGGATATATTAGGTCAAATTCAGCTGTTTATATGAAGAATAAAGTAATTTCAACGCTATTTATTTTAATCCCGAATACCCTTAATTTAGAAATTATGCTCGATTCACTGAATTTTCACTTTTCGCCCGAATTGTTCAGAATCATTTAACCTTTTTCAAAAATATAAGAAATTTTGTTAAAAGTTAAGAGATAAATCCAATTTTGAAAAGTATATATATATAAGTATTATAAAAATTATTTAAAAGTTTTAAATTTTTTTAATATAGTATAAAATCATTATCAAAGCATTTAATACTTTATTTATTTATTATTATTTAAAATTGCTTATTTATTTTATATGAATGTCTTCGAATCATAAAGTATGGAGTCGTTTTAGTTCAATTTTAAAATTCTAATTTTACTATTTTGACTATTTTAGCTTAAAATGAACAATTTGTAGTTTAATTCAGTTAAGTTGTTACCACCTCCTTAAAATTTTAATACATTATAAAGTAGTGATAATTTGATTTTTAAAAATTATTTTAAATTTTACATTAAAACCCAGGTTTAGTAAACTTTAAAAAAGATTAACTTTAACAAGACACTTGTTAGTATTTTATTTAATATTATGGAAACTATTATTATTGTAACTGATTTTCTGAAACACAAAATCTAGTCTAAAAAAAGAAATGCAATAAAAGTTGTCCGTTTGATTTTCATTTGCCTGTTTTTGAAAGTCATTTGTGTAGTGAAACCAGATTTGTGAAGAGTTTGAAAAGCAATAGCAGTTTTTTAGAAAGCATTTGTGTTTGAGTGTAAATAAATTTTTTCAATTTTAATAATTAAAAAGTAGTAATAAAATTTTTTTCTTAAAGCTAGATATAATTATAATTGAAATTAATTTTTTTCATCATCAGCAAAAAAGAAAATTTTATTCTTAAATATATAATTAATGATGAGAATAAGCTCAATTAGTCTGACCTTGAGCTTGAAATGGTTGAGCTTAGCTCAAAAACTTTGAAGCATTGAGCTTGAGCTTATCTTTCTAACATAGATTTTGCATGTAAGCCTAAGCGCCGTTCAGACTGAGCGGTCTGTTTGATGTTCTTTCATTCGTTTTTCTAAC
>JAQGAW010001800.1:0-17427 GCA_034698025.1 Phthiracarus crinitus
CATTTAAATTTCAATTTTTAGCTTATTTTGCCTTTTTAATGACAAATTTCGACTGAATAAATTTGAAAAATAATTACATTTTAATTTTAATTTATATTTCAATATTTTTTTATATAAATTGCATTTCAATTTCAATTTTTAAAATTTCAGCAATTTCTTTTGCATATCGATGAAATTTTTTAATTTACTTTTTATATCAATTGCATTTTAATTTGAATTTTAAATTTTATTTTATCTCCATTGCATTTCAATTTCAATTAATCGAAATGCAAATGTAATTATATTTTAAATTTCAATTTGAATTTTAAAATATGGATACAACACTAATACTAATATTTTCTTTGTGTTTTGTTAATTTATATAAAATCATTACAATTTAATGCTTTATCATTTTGTAAATAAATTTACCAGTCTAATTTGTATGACAATCACATTAAGGAATAAGTTGTCTGGAATTTGGAACTAATAATAATTAAAACTTAAGTAAATCATAGTTATATTTATTAATGTACAGATAGTGTTATACATATCATGTTACGATGAAGAGGGATCCTAAAATTTCACGCGTAAAATTTGAAAGAAATACGTATCATTAGCTGTACTGATAAATGCAATTTTATGAATTCTAGTCAAATTTATCCAAATAAAATCAAATTTTCTTAAATTAATACCACCAAAAACATTTCAATAATTATTGTTGGTCCATTCATAAACTGTCTTTCTTAATAGTTTTGATTAGGGTTATTTTTCAAAAATTTTTGTGCTTATAATTTTAGATATACAGTTCCATTTTCACATTCAATTCAATCCAAAGCTGTTTTTTGGGAAACATTTATATACATATTCGGATATTATATTAGTACAGAAAATATCTTTAGAAATACAAGTTTGCATTAATAATTATGAGATATAACGATAAACCCTAGAATACATTCCTTACAATATTATGTCGTTTTCATTCTATCTTACATATATTTTTTGCAATTGTTAGTTTATTTGGATATGTGAATAAGTTTATTGTTGTACTAACTTTAATTGTTGTTTTTCTGGTTGGTGCAACTGAAGTTCTTATTGTAGTTACATGTTTACTGCTAGATTCAATTGTACATAAAGATATTTTCTGAAAAATTTAAATCTCAACAGTATTTGCCATTATTACATGTTTCATTTAATACTCTATTATCTAATTCTTGTTTCAAAACAAAAAATCAAATAAATCTAGAAATAACTGTGCAATTTAATGGATTACCTTCAATAATTAACTTCTTTCTAGAATCTGTTTTAAAAACGCTGAAAGGTCGATTTATAGATATATTTGATTCTATTTATATCTATAAAATAATTTTACATTAACATTAATATTCGTCTTATTAAAATAAAGATTAAATTAATATGTTTTAAATCTTTTAAATATTTATGCAAATTTTATTTATATATATATATATTACTAACCCAAGTTTAAGTTTAATAATCTTCACAAACCACTGAATGCATTATTGCAGAGTCCTTTATGAGACACTATAATTTTACAGATTTATTTCTAATGTTGTATTTGATTAATTTAGAAAATTGAATGAATTTTCCGAAATATTTCGTGCAGTATTTAAGGTAATTGTTAAATTAATAAGGTTTATGAGATATTAAAAAACTGAAATAGTTTGTTTTAAAAATTTTTTAAGTGTTTTATTTTGTAAAAAATTAACTTTAATTTTTGACTTAAAAATTCAATTTGTTGTAAATGTATAATTTTAAAATAAAATAATTATTTATCATAAGTATAATTAATAAAGAAAATTAATTGATATTTTAAATTCTTATAGAAAGCGTATTGTCTACTGTCGAATTGAAACAAAATAAATATAGAATAAAAATAGTTTTTTTAGATTTATAAAAAAGAAATAAAATAAACTGAAAAAATTATTTAAAATAAAAACCGAAATAAAATAACTTAAAATATTTGTTCATTTAAAACATCGAATTAACATTGTTTCTAAAAATTTAAAAAATCTAAATTGAAATAAAATAAATAGATTAAACTTAATTATCGAAATAAAGATTTCGATTTTAAAATAAAAATAGATTTAAAATATATTACATGTATAAAATTTTACTTTAATTATAGAAAAAGAAATTTAATAAGTTTTTAAAATAAAAAATCAAATGAAAATGTAATTTATTTAACAAATTGTAATTGGCAAAATTGTTAAATATTATTTTTGAGAAACTTTGATTATATGTTTGTTGGAATCTGTGATATGCTTACTAAACATAGTCTCGAGACTGTCAGGTTTTTATAAGCTTATTTGTTTCATTATGTAAAAATTTTATTCACCCTTTTTTATATTTTGTTTAGTTTATACAGTTTGGAGATTACGTTTAGTAAGCTCATAACAGGTTGTAGTTCACTATTGTATGAATATGTGCTGAAAAAATTTTTAAAATTGATACAAGCGGTTTTTTAGTGACTGATTTAGTGATTACCGGTGTCCTATCCATATCTGGATTTAATATAATTTGTAGATCGATAATAAAACCTAATGTATTGTAAAAATCAAGGAAACCGATCTTGCTAAAATTTATATTTACCGTTTTATTGCCACCGGTAAACTGGACATGTTTAATACTTATTTTGGTTGGAGTCCACTGTTGTATCTATGTGTAGAAAAAATTTGGAAAATCTATACAAGTGGTGTTTTTGGTGAGCGATTTTGGCAAAGACAAGATGACGATGTGTGGCGCCAAATCGAGCAGAAAAACAGCACATCAACGCTTAATTTGAAACGAAACAACTATAAGTGGCGTAAAATTGAGAAGGAAATTTATACTATGGCCCACAAAATTAATAGTTTATCAATGATGTAAATAGAGTAATCAATAAGGGACCAACTTTAGTATATGATTAGTGTAAAGGAATGTGGTTTGATTCATCGATAACAAAGGCAACAAGAGAATTATTTAATAAAAAAAGGGTTTCAATCATTGAAAATATTTGCTTAAATAAATATAAATTTCACGTTTTGTTTAACCTGTTAAGGTGAATAAATGGTAAACAAAATTCCTATAATGAACATATAAAATGGAAAAATTTTTGAAGAAATTCCCGAAGAACTAAAAAGATAAACACCACTTGAAGAACGAATGATATTCCATTTTTTCAAATACTATATCTTGGATGTGTTAAACAGTATGGATTAAGAGGAAATGTCGTAAATGTCACGATAGCCGTCGATAAATAAGTGAGTGTATTAAAACGTTATTTTGTATACACATTTACGGTTCAAATTAAATAACTTAAAGGAATTGTTAATTCAAAGGAAAGAGACGAAATAGAAATTTATGATAACCATAGGAATAAGGTGACATAACATTGCACAAAACCCTTTTAAGGATAAGATCGCGATCGCTTTCGCACCAAAAGAAGGAAGATATTGTCAATGTGTATTATAAAAACGAAAAAAATGATAAATCCTTTATTCTTTATTCATTAAAAAGTTTTCATTATTAATTATTTGGCGACTATTTTAATGGTAACTGGTTTCCTTTCCTTGATTGGATTTAACTTTTAATTTAAATCGGATATCGATGTACATGTATGGAAATATGTAGGAATTTCTATTCACTGGAATTTTATTTGGTAAACTATTTTGTACCACGTTAATCCTGGATTTTAAATATTTTGTAGTTAAAATATATAAATTTTAATTTTGAACTAAATTTTTTCATTTTATAAGTTTAATATATATTAAATAATCTAATTGTAGTGTATCTTCAGTAGTAGTAGTGTGGACCGAGAAGTATATACACCACAATCGAGGATGGCTGGATAGAGACAGCTTGATATCAAGTGGTACCACTTCAGTACCACACGAACACACAAGAATCAATTTCCACGAGTCAATAAGTGAAGTTAATATTAAATCAGTCCTAATTTAATTACTATTTATTTGAATAACGCTTTAAAAAAAGAATAATCTTTAAACAGGTTTCAATATAGTTCTCTAAGTCAATTTAAAATAGAATAACAACGTATGAGAAAATTTAAATCCAATGTCAAAATTAAAGCCACCTAATCCTTGTATTATATTTGAAAAAATAAGACATAAAAAAATATCTTTGGATGAGAGAATGTAAAAATAAAAGCAAATAAAGCTTCCCATATAATTACCATAATAATAAAAACAGTTCTGTTAACAAATTAATGCAAGCCAAAAATTTAAAACTAAATCAAAAGATTTAAACTAAAATCTTGACCTAAAACATTCCATATCAGTAAATTTTCTTAAATTATAGAAAATATTTTTATTACTTGTCAAAAATACTGGCTATAATGTTTCAAGTATTAATGAAATAAATCAAAGAAAATTAAATTTTACCTATAATTAAAATTATTAATCCTAAATGTATGACTTTCAATAAATTTTGTCATAGATTATGTCTAGTAAATCCTACTTTAACAATATGGATTAAAACTAAAAATGTTTTACTTGAAGTTATAAATAATTGTAATTTTGATATTATAATTGAATTGAATCTAATAAAAGATTTTAAACAAAATATTTATGATAACTTTTAAATAATTCAAAAGTTAAATAAAAATCACAAGAATATTGAAGAAGAGATTGAAACAAATTATTCAAATTATAATTCCTTATATCTTTAAATATTAATGTTTTGAATTTTGATATAAATCAAAATCTTACATATTCAGAAAAATTTAGACTATATAATCTCTTATCAAATTTCTGATATTTTTTTTAAACATATATATTGTGTTAAACACTTTATTTCTCTAATCCTTTCATTATCAATGCCAAAAACCAAGTGAGGAACTGATAAACAAAATTTATATTAATTGTTCTTAAGCGTACCGCACCATTATGCTACCAGTCAGATTCAAACAGAATATCTTATTGTGACCGCCGATAATGGCTTGTCCAAAATAAGTGCTAATATATTCCGCAGATATCCATTAAGTTATTAGTGACGAAACTGTTCCAACCTAGATGGTTCTTAAGCGTACAGTAACATTATGCTACCAGTCAGATTCAAACCCAATATTTTATTTTGATCACTGTTAAACCATTAATTTAAGTTATACTGTTTCCTGGTTTATACCAATTGTTGTTTACTGACAAGTATGTGGTTTTACTAAACTTACAGTCAGTTTAAAAAACAATTATGAAACAATTTTAAAATACGTGCTGAATACTATGGTCGAGCTAGTACGGACACACAGACGAACAGACGGACGGATACACAGTGTCAAAAGCATAAGCTCGCCTTTTTAAAAAAAAGTGAGCTAAAAAATTAGATATTTTCTGAGTGACTTAATTAGATTAATAATGAGTGATTTAAATATAATAGAATTGGAACAATTAAGTGAATAACAGCCTACTAAAAAGCAAAAAATTCAACCAATATTTAATAAACAACTGATTAGTAACAACCAAGAAAAGAATAAAAAATTCATTGAAAAATTAATAAATGAAAAAAGTGAAAGAATTAATTTAAAATTAGATTATGGAATCAGTGACATATGGAGAAATTTTTCAAAATTTTTTGTGATGAAAAAGAAGTTGATTTTGCATTGTGTAAAATATCTAATGTTATATTTTCTCATAATAGCAAGTCAACAGGTATCACACATTTAAAACGACATGAGTGTGATAAAAATTAAAACAGACATCAAATGAAAATTTTCTTGTTAAGCGAAAAATTCCTGCATCATTAAAATTTAAGTTAGCTGACAAATTATCAATATTCTGTGCTAAGGATATTAGGCCTTTCAATTTGGTTAACGGTAAAGGTTTTATAGAATTTTCTAAATATTTTTTAAATATTGGAGCTAATGACATTTTACCTTCAGAAAGAACTATTTTAAATCATATAGAAATTATTTACGACAAAATTAAAAATTTGGTAAAACATGATAAGATTAATATTTCTGAATGTGGTATTACATGCGATTTTTTGTCTTACGATACCTTAAAATTTGATTACTTAACTATTACTGTGCAATATATTACAAACAATAAAATTAAATCAAGAGTTTTATCAAGATTTAATACAACGGACAAAATGGCAAACACTTTAAAAATTGAAATCGATAAAATGCTAAATTAATACCAACTTCATACTTCAAAACAATTTTTGTTAGTTATAATTCAAGTTCAATGAAAAAAGCATTTAAGGATAAAAATTGGTTTTCGTGCAAATCTCATGATTTAAAGTTGGTAAGTCGCACACATTTGATAACTCCGAATAATTAGATAAAGTGAATTCATTAATAAATTCATGCTCTGATTAATAACTTATTTTAAAAAATCAGGACTTCAAAAACATTTAACTATTACATTGAAAAAGTTTATACCAGTTCGTTGGGATACAAGAGTAAGAATGTCAGAATCTATTTTAATTAATTATGAAAAATTGCAAGAATTATCTTTAACGAACACAAAAGTTGGAAAAATGCTTTGTTTTATAGATAAACAATTTTTGGATCAAATTATTAAATTTTTAAAACCATTTTATGAATGTAGACTCAAGCTTTGTAGTGACAACTATCCAACTTTTCATTTAATTCTACTAATTAAGCAAAAACTTTTAAATCATTGCAAAATATTAGAACATGATTCAGAGGATTTTAAAATTATATAAAACATAAATAATTATTTATTAATTATTATTTTATTTATTATTATAGATTGTTTCGATTAATGCAATACTATTCTTAAAATTAGTTGAAATGTCTACAAAATAAAATTCTTTATAAGTTAATCATTAGATTTGTATATGAACTAAGATTATAGTTTATAAGAGCATTGCTAATTATAATACATATTTAAATCAACTACTTTTTAAATATTTAATGTAATTAATTAATAATGAAAGGATAATTATATAATTTGTTAACTTCGATCTTCTTTGTCTCGATTTATTCTAACTTAAATTGACTTTAATTTTATCTGATAGATATTTTCTTTTACTCTCTTATTAAAGTTTTTTGAAGACTAGTTTCGACATAAAAACTCTCAAAAGTGCAATAAAACTATTTATTAGGTTTCTTAACGCAATAGTAACCCATCTTTAGGCAATGAAAATTTGATCAAAATTATAAGATGACAATCATCTGAAAAAGTGAAACTAATTTTACCAAAAACTTTTTTAGTTTTAATTTAGATCACAATTATGTTTTATCAGATAAATTAAAGAAATCTTTAAAGGAATATTGCATTACAATTCTACGCATCTTATATATTAATTTTTCCCAAAAATTTAATAAAAACGAATGATATTCGAAAATTAAAAGAATAATCGAAATTGTATTTCCAATAAACCATAAATAATAGACGCCTTTAAGTCTATTAATATCGAAGTCTACAAATAAAAATTCAGTTTCAATCAAATCATCGTTATTAAACAGTCTGGTAAACGTTGACAACCAATAATTATAAATACCACTTTCATGTAACGAAAAAATTCTGTAATAAAGTAAAATAAGTTTATGGCCATAAACAAATAATATAACATACAGACTGTTCATATTATATCTCAAATAAATGATTCTATTGGATATGAGAAGAGAGTAATAATGTTTTTTAGAGAAACCACTCTTTGAAACATAGAGCTTATTCTTTAAATTATTCGCCCATTTTGTGTTATAAGTGTAAAGAATACTTTCGAAGAATGATTTTTCGATAACAAATACATAATTTCTTGACTTTAAATCACAAATTAATTTATTTGCTGATTTTTCATTGAATGACTCAATAGGTAAAGATAATCTTTTACTAAATTCTCGAGCCATATGATCCGAATATTTATATTTGATTACATATTTGGAAAAATGGCTTATTTTTCCAGTTATAATTTTCATATTAATTTTGTGATAAAGATCTTCAAACGAATCGATTACATCGAACCGTACATGTCTAACGAAAAATCCTCTTAACACTCCCGAAAATGCAGCCAACAATACAGTGCATGATAATAACCAAACGGTTATAACTATTCTGTTATGCAATAATTTTATAGATTTTTGATATGATTTACGCGGAAATGGTTCCGATAATAGTAAAGTGCAAAATTGCCAAATATTACTTTGAATTTTTAATACTTGTTTATTAATAATTTTAGTTAATGACGAAATTAGAATTATTGAGAATGTTATTGATATCCAGACATTTATTTCGAAACTTCTAAAATAAGTAAAAACAGGCCATTGATTTGGTTGATTGTATGTATAGATATGTTCACTGCTTATTTGATCGATAGCTCGGGAAATACGATACATAAATTTATGCACGTATTTATGTTGCATCGGACATAAAATTATATCTAATAGTTTGTTATTAAATAGTTTATTTGCATCAAAAGATATTATACCGCCATTATCTATTCGCCGAATACTTTTAATATCATTTAAAAATATGATTAAATGTAAGTTATTATTTTAAATAATATAATCATTATAAATTATTATAAAAAATTTATACCTGTAACCATACTTTGCTGATAATTCCACAATTAATTTCATTAAAACACCACATATATGCGTTTGGTTATGAGAGATATATGGGTAAAAATTTAAGAATAATGGAATTATATTTATCAAATTTTCATAATCAATAGTTTTATTAATGTTATGTGTAATTGAAATGTTAGTAAATATTTTAAAACAAAAATTTTGATGCATTGTTATACTCAGACTGTTATTTTTATCTATAAACTATACGTTGAGTTTGTATTATATATTTTTATCAATATATACTGCTTATTAGAATAATTTCTTTTTACGATGTAATTTTGTTTTATTCGAATATTTGTTTTTCAGCTCACATTGGATTTCCCAAAATCTAAAACACAAATCACTATGAATTCTCTCGAAAACTAACTGATGTAATACTTAAATCAATTTATTATAAAAGCATAAAATTCTTTCATTAAAAAATATATTCAAAATTAATAATTGCTTAAAAACAAAAATAAAATATAGTTGGTTAACAATAAATCATTTATTTAAATGCCAATAATATTACATACTCTAAAAATTTGGATTTTACTATTGAATTAACTCAGAATATGATACAAAGTGATCACATTATGAATGTTCAATCTCTATCTTGAATTAATTTTATTTTATTAAATGATAAAAATGTCAATTAATATAAGTTAAGTAAACTTTTTTTGAAGCCAAAATATATTTTGATTATTAATCGAAAAATTTCACGTGTCTAATTGTCAATAAATAAATAAAATAAGTTAAATAAAAATTGTAAGAATAATAATTATGCGAAAATTATTCGAAAAGTATCATTAGGTAAGAAATAAGTATAATATTTATCGTATGAATCTATTACACATAAAATTTATTGTCTTAAACTTATTATCATTAGTGTATTGTTAACTAGAACCAGGGTATCTTAAGCTCAAGTGGCCTTTTGACTTTTTTCAAAATTCAAGGAGGGATTTAAAATTTCAAGGTTTAGTGAACAATATTTTGGCCTTTGACCCAAAAAAATTAAAACAATTTTTTTGAAATTTTCCGACAAGCCTAAACCACGCCTAACGAATAACACAACCAATTAAAACGATAACTTTTGAAAATTTGATCAAAATATAATAGAGTATTAAAAACTTCAAAATTTAAGGGGTTTTGATGGACAATTTTTACATTTCACCAAAATATTTTATAAACTTTTTATTTTTGTGTCCTAATATTTAGGTGGGGGTCAACATATTTTTAACTTTTGGGTAGAGATTATACCCATCTCAGACCTCTTCTCCTGACTATGACTTATATTAAACTATTAGTTAATCTTTGTAAGAGACATAGCATACAATAATAATTAACTCTATTCAAATTTGGTTAAAAATAATTTTTACAATTATTACATGGTTATATTATTACTAAGGGGTAAATTATTCTTTTAGAAAGAAAGTCAAAAAAATTATTTTAAAGATTTATACAAGAAGTTTGCTATTATTCTCAAAGAAATTTTAATAATTACCAAAAATTTTCCAGAGTTTCAATCAGTTTTTTCAAAAAAATTTTACCCATTCATTATTACTAAGATCTTTAAAATACTTAAATTACGATTTAATTTTTCAATAGAAATAGTCGATTAGAACTCTATTGGAATATTCTAAATCATGGTAGAAATTAAATTCCATGTCTTTCCAAGGTCACTCTTTTAGGCTTTTAGACGCATTGTATTATGAAATAAGATTCAATGCACAATAACTTTAAAATAAAAAAGTTTTAAAATTAGGATTACAATTATATGTTATCAGAAATCGTGAGTCACAAAACTGATTAATTTGAGAACTACTGAATTAGCGAACTAAATAATTTATATTTAATTTTTTCGAACAATTCAATAAAAACAAATTACATTCAGCAATTAAAAGATTAATTGATACAGATTTTCCAATAAACCATAAATAATAGATACCTTTAAATCTATTAATACCAAATTCGACAAAAGAAAATTCAATGTCACTCAAATCATTGTGTTTAAAAAGTCTGGTAAACGATGAAAACCAATAATTATAAATTCCACGTATCATGTAAAGATTGGTTAAAAGTAAAATTTACAATTATAATATGGTTATTATTTTAAAAGTATTTTTTAAAATTTACCAACCATTTTAGTCAATTTTCTCAAAGGAAATTTTACCCATTGATTATTACTAAGGTATTGAAAATCGTTAACTTTTGATTTAATTTATCAATAAAATTAATCGATTTGAACGCTATGTGAATATTAAAATCATCGTAGAAATTAAAGTGCTTGTCTTTCCAAGTTCATTCTAATTTTTAGACGTTTAAACATAATATAATATGAAGTTAGGTTTAAAACACAAGAAATTATTATAAAATGTTATATAATAAAAATAGTTTAAATTTAGGATTACAATTATATATTATATCAGAAATCATGAGTCACAAAACTGATATCAAACTACATATTTTATATTTAATTTTTTACAATAAAAACAAATAGTTTTCAGAAAATAAAAGAATAATTGATACAGAGTTTCCAATAAACCATAAATAATAGACACCTTTAAGTCTATTAATACCAAATTCGACAAAAGAAAATTCAGTGTCACTCAAATCATTGTTATTGAAAAGTCTGGTAAACGTTGAAAACCAATAATTATAAATTCCACTTTCTTGTAAAGATAATATTCTGTAATAAAGTAAAAATATTTAAAGAAAATAAACAAAAAAGATATTAAACATACAAATTGTTAATATTATTTCGTAAATGAATGATTCGATTAGAAATGAGAAATGAGTAATAAATGTTAGAGAAACCACTCTTTGAGACATAGAGATCATTAATTAATTTATTTGCCCATTTAGTGTTATACGTGTAAAGAATACTTTCATAGTATGATTTTTCGACAACAAATGCATATTTTCTTGACTTTAAATCACTATATAACTTATTTGCCGTTTTTTTATTGAATGTTTTAGACGAAGTTAACACTAATCTACCAATAAATTCTCGGGCCATATAATCTGAATTTTTATAATTAAGAATATATTTATAAAAATAACTTATATTTCCAGTTATTATTTTCATATTATTTTTATGATAAAGATCTTCAAACGAATCAATTACATCAATCGGTACATTTCTAACGAAAAATCCTCTTAAAACGCCCGAAAATGCAGCCAACAATACAGTGCATGATAATAACCAAACTGATATAACTATTCTATTTTGTAATAATTTTATTGAGATTTGATATGATTTACGAGGAAATGGTTCCGATAATAGTATACTACTATATTGCCATATATTACTTCCAAATTTAGATAACGTTTTAGTTGTGAATTTTATGAATAATGAAATTAGTATTGTTGAGAATAATATAGAGATCCAAACATTAACCTCAAAACTTCTAAAATAAGTAAAAACAGGCCATTGATTTGGTTCATTGTATGTATAGATATGTTCACTGCTTAATTGACCGATAGCTCGGGTAATATTATATTTTATTTGATACATCTCAACGTATTTATGTTGCATTGGACTTAAATATATATCTAAAAGATTATTATTTAATATTTTAATTGCTTCATTTGGCAGAATACCTCCATTATCTATTCGCTTAATACTAATATATTTATTAAAAAATTTAATTAATTATATGTTTGTAAAACAAATAAATTTTGTGATTGAATATTCAATGTATACCTGTATCCATACTTCCCTGATAATTCCACAATTAATTTCATTAAAACACCACATATATGTGTTTGATTATGAGAAATATATGGTTTTATATTTAAGAAATATGGAATTATATTTATCACTTTCTCATAATTAATAGTTTCGTTAATGAAATAAGTGATAGAATTGTTTGAACTTATTTTAAAACAAAGATTTTGATGCATTGATTTATTTGTTAAATTGATATTTTAATCAATAAACTATACATTTAGTATTTATTCTTTATTCTTCTCAAAATACTTAGTAGTTTACAATTTATTATTGAGTCTTAGAAATATTGCATTCAAATATTGTTAATTATGAAAATAAATGCTATAATCGATAAATGCTATATTTATTATTAGATAATGAAAACTTTTATTTCTGAAAAAGTTCTTCCTATTTATTTGTAAAACTTATACATATTTAACAAATTTGATAATAACTATGAATTTACAAACATTAATATTCCAATGTTTTTTGGCGTAAATATTATGTTTTCAACGTTTATTGATCTAAAATAATTTTTATGCAATTATTCCAATATTTCTGTAATTATTAAATACTACGCAGAATAAAAATACAAAAACTTTAATAAATGACAGAAACTTAATTAATTTTTTGCTTTAACATCAAAATAAAATGAATATCACGCGATAATGTCTATCTTTATTATTCGAATTATTTTATTGACTATTAATTAATTTAACTTTTCGATCAAATTCTCTTCGTTTATTGAGCTCATGGATTTGAAAATGTTTAATTTTCTGTCCATTTGTTAGCTAATAACTCCTATTATAACGAAATAAATAATAAATTTGACTGAAATAGATTTCAAAGAGATAACGTCTTCCTCCTTAAAAGGATAAAATTTTCCATAACTTATTATAGAAATAATTTTACATAAATAAATAGTAAGTTAAAAATTTACAATTAACAATACCAAAGACTATTGATTACTTTCAAGATCAAAATTACAAAGAAATTATTGAATTTTATTCAAAGTAATGTGAAACAAACACCATAGTTAAACAAACACCCAAGAAATTTGAAAATTTTTCTAAAGAAAAAAATTAATAAAATTTTGAAATATCTTTGTCAAATGTAAAAAGTTGTCTCAAAACTAGACCTGCATAAAATTAGGAAAGGACGGTACTGGATCGGGATTGGATCAATTTTCTATGGATTTATCGGGACTAGATTATATTTTATAAATATCTGGACCGGAGAGGATGGAAAATTATGTTAAAAAAATCCCGAAAATTAAATTTTATAACTAAATTAGTTAAAAATTCCAAGTTTGATGTTACAAATAGACTTGAATTAAAATTTGTCTTTTATTTCTTTAGTGTGTTTGGTAATCGTAAGAAAATATGGTAGATATTAAAATTAAAATAAAACAAGAACGACATATTCACAGAGAGCTCTCTTTTTTATAAGAAAGGTTTATTAATAAAATAAGTTTAATGAAATATAAAATATTTGTTTATTGTGTTTATTTAAATAAATTTATGGTTAACTTTATATGAGAAATAGGTTTAGATTAGTTTTATAAAATCAATCCTTAAAACCAAGACTTTTTAACTTATATTTTACAATAAAATATAAAATTAATGTATATTAAAATTCGAATATATCGAAAAAATTACAAGGAATTTTTTCCGAACAAATTAATTAATATTAATTGTATTGACAGGTATTTGTTTTTATTTAGTTTTATATAATCGAGCGTTAGAGACAGGATTATTGGTTAACTCATTTTGTACAATGAAAACAATGAAATGTGTAAATTTAAAATCGGATATATAAAAAACATTACGAGGAAGTTTTTTCGATCAAAGTAATTAATAATAAGTGTATTAACATAAATAGGTTTTATGTATGTTTTGTAATATCAAGCACTAGAGAAAAAACTTATGGTTAACTAATTTTGTTCTATGATAAATATGAATTTTATTTAATCAAAAGCTATCAAAAACCTTAATAGAAAAATTTAAAAATGTGAGATAAAAAGCGCACGTACAGACTGACGGACAGACGGATAGACGGACTGACAGACGGATGGACAGACGGACAGACATTGTAAAATCCATAAACTCGCCTTTTTTTAAAAAAAAAGTGAGCTAAAAATATAATAATGTAGCGATCCTGGAATCAGTCCGCTACTAAGATCGAATATCAATACTCTAAGTAATAGATTAAGCAGCTTAAGCAGTCGGTATTAGACCAACTTAACCAATTAAGTAACACTGGACACGATATAACATACAAAATAATAGCTTTTTATAGTGCTAAATATAACGTTAAATAACATATGCTAACAAACAAGTGTGTGGTTTGAGAACAGATATAACACTGCCTGAATTGACTGTATGAGAGAGCCTTAAATAGGGAATTAGTGCTAAGTTAAGTATTGAGTAATGCTTAGCTAAGGTGAATGGGTAATACTTAGCAAATGAGAAATAGTATAATAATAAGGAATATAAGCTATGAGTAAATGATGTTATGAGTAATCAGCGCAGAATAAAGAGTGTGACATTTCGGTCACTACAATATGTATACCTGTATCGCTGATAGTTCCACAATTAGTTTCATCATTACACCACATATACTCGTCAAGCATCGCCACGTTATGCGCAGCACGTGACTTGAAAAGCATTTAAATGTTCGCATATGGGGGTGACATGTCATGCCAAACTTCACCCCAATATTCTAACATTTCATTGCTTTTGAAGTCACGTGATGCGCATAACGCTGCGATACTTGATTCTCGTTTTGTTAAATAAAATATATGGATACATAGTAACCAGTAATGGGATTACATTTATCACTTTCTCATAAATAATTGTTTGGTTAATGTAATATGTGATAGAATTGTTTGCTATTATTTTAAAACAAAGATTTTGATTCATAATTTTAGCTTAATTGTAATTTTAATTAATAAATTATACGTTAAATTAGTATTTACTATTTTAATCAATATATTGTGTTCATTCGAATATTTTCTTCTTAACAAATTAATTTTGTTTTATACAAATATTCTTTTTATATTATTATAATAAATGAGTTAAATGTTAATTTATTCGAAACATATCTACATTTGTCTAATTGTTAATAGAATAAAGTTTAATAAAAATAGTAACAGCGTAATCCGAATTAGAATTGGCATAATGATTAGACGAAGAGATAGAAATAATATAGAGAGAAATATAGTGATGCATATTCTCTAATAGCATCACACTTGTCTAATCTCTATGCCTCTACTGCTAACTGAATTGTTTAAAAATAATTATTTATTGCTAATGGAGTTTACTCTCTACATATTAATATCAAATTGACTACATTTATATTAACGAAATAGAATATTGTTCTATAGAAATATTGAATTTTTATTTTGCTAATTAATATTGAAGAAAATGTCAATAAATGTCAATTTTGTAAATGAATATATTTATTTGTGATAAAATAATGAATTATTTATCCAATTTTTTTATTAGCGTTACTGTGTTTCGCTAAATTTGTAATTAAATTCTTTTATAATTATATTTTTCATGTTAATTAACTGAAAACTCGTAAACCATTATAAAATTTATTCCATGAATCTAATATTAATATAAGAAAGTATGCTATACTTCTTGTATTACCAGCAAAATATTTAACAGCGGGTATACCGAGTAAATTGAACTGTAAATTCAGGCACGCGTCCAATTAATAAGTATTGTTTTGTCGGTATAAACGTTTTCTCATTTAATTATTTAATATATTTTATGGCTACCTCTTGTCAGTTCTTTGTCACACAAAGTTTTAGAGGTTAATTGAGGAGTACCTAATTGTAGGCCTTAGTGAGTGTTAGGCATTCGAAGTGTCTTAAATGTTATCGATGATGGACCGACGATAATAGAAGAGTGTTTGAGTTTTTACTTTTGTTAGGGCTTTTGAATTACGATTTCTACTTAATTTTAGCTATAAACACGTTACATATAAAGTCACTTTCTGTGGACAACTAACGAACAACTCATGCGGTTTATGTAGTATTTCACATAAAAATGGAATTTACTGAGTGTTATTCTATTGCATGTGTTTGCAATCAAATATCTATAAAATACTGTAATAAATATTCAATTCTTACAATTTTTCTAGGAGAATTGAGAATACAGTGACTCTATAATAACTAGGGACTGGAAAATGGGGACAAAATATTTAACATTTCGGGGACACAAATGGGGACACAATTTATATAAAAATGGGGACAAATTTGGGGACATTTATTCGTTTAAAAAACATTAAATAAATGTTTTTAAAAATTAAATTAATTTTCATGACATATTTTTTATCTGACTTTGCAAAATTCAGATATATGGATTTGCCTTTGTCTGTCCGTCCGTGTGTCACACCCTTTATATTTATTAAGGGAATTTTTATCTGACTTTTCAGATATATGGATTTGCCTTTGTCTGTCTGTCCGTGCACTCTATATTTATTAAGGGAACTTTTCTCTATATTTATTAAGGGATTTTACAATTCAAAAAAGACTCCTATCTTCAAAAAAATTCCTTTATTAATATAAAGAAAAAAATACTCCAATCTTCAAATAATCACTGTTTAAAACAAATAAGTTTGATAAAAATGAAAAAAATTCATTGTTGAAAAGCAAAATATTCTGGAAAATAAAAAAAACTGCATAATAATTCTGAAAAATAATTAAAAAGTTGTAAAAAATTAAAATTATTATGGCATATTCCGTTGTTACATGAAGAAATATTTGTTAAAGGTGCCAAAAAATAGAATTAAAACCGATTAAACTGCGGCATATTCTGTTATATTGTGGCATATCACGTTATAATTAAATTTTTATAACGATTAATTTTAATTAAAATGGTTAAGAATGGAATTATCCTCATTTAAGAGTGGAATTGATTTAAATTAAAAGGAATAAGAATGAAATATTTCGAATTTTTGATTAATAATTGCGATAAAACTATTATAACACAAACATTATTTTGATAGCGAACTTTTAAGAAGTAAGCAAAGTCTCCTGTTTTGATAAAATATTCCGTGTTTTCAGTATTATATAATACCGATACGAAAGACCGAATGCTTAGAATCATAACTAGGGTCTTGTTAATCGTTAATTAACGATTTAATTTTTCAACTGAATTACTCGATTCGAACCCTTAGAACAATAATCTTAGTCGTTGTA
>JAQGAW010001801.1:0-17425 GCA_034698025.1 Phthiracarus crinitus
TAATGAAATCTCATCAGATTTAAACGATAATTTTTCTTTAAAATGGAAAATATTTAAGTACATAAATATATGTACAATCCTATAAAATATGTATGAATATGTATTTAAAATATTATCTTTTCATTATTTTTTAATTCTAATATGGCTAATTTACGAAAATTAGGTGTTTTGAGCACAATATAGATAATATGTATTTGCATAAAATGTTAGGCTCTGATAATGAGTCAACCGAAAAGTTTAACCGAAATTAGACTAATTTTATAACCGATAACCGACCGAATTTTAACTTTTTCCTGACCGAAATTTCCGAGCCCTATTAATTATATATATTTGAATTAATAGATTCTCGTTCACAAGCATTTGTCATAAGAATAAGTTATAGATTCTTTAAAGTAAAGAATATATATGTAAAGCATTATATTTCGATTTACTATAATGCATAACAAGCATTATGTAAAAAAGATGAGTCGAGAATCTTTTGTTATATAGTTATAATCAAATCGATTTTTTCTTATTATTATTCTATACTGTTCATGTAAATTAAAATATCATAGTTTGTGAATCGGAAAATTGTGGAAAAAATAGTAAAGAAACAAAGATAAAGCATGAATGTCTGAGATAAATTTAAAAAGGATGCTGTTTATCAGCTTTAAAAATAAAAACGCATTAAATTAGATTTGTTTGAGCAACAACTCCATTCTACGCTCGAAAATTTACAATAATTTTTGGTAAAGAGTGAAATATTAGTTATGCCTGTGTTTTAAAGTAACGGTAAGACGCGCTCACACGCACACACAGAAAGGGAGAGACGCGAGCACTGGAGAATTAAATTAGATGTTCAACTTATCAGCAAAAAGTTTAATGCAGAGTTGCACTGCACATCATTAAGCGTTGAAAAAGCTTGCCTTAAATTCAAACTTTTTTCAATGCGCTTTAGATTTTACTGAAACTGTAATTTCTATATACTTCTGCATTATTATAAAAGCTTACTCTTACACTTCAGATCATTGAACTGAGTTTTATCAGTTACCAAACTGTTCAAAATATATTGTATATTATATTCATAAACTACTTTTTAAATGCAAATGAATAACTTAAATGAAGCCTTTTTCCAGCCTTAAAGAATTGTCAACTTAATAACGGTTTGTAAATGACAGTAAATATCTTTTTTATTAGAAGTTTTTACGTATAAATTTAAAATAAAATTTTATTTTATAGAAATGTTTGTGGGATTTGTCGAAAAATAATTTTAATTTTATTTTTGGTTTTTGTGCTTTGAGTTCTGATAATTATTAAAATTTACTATTATTCAGTAAAGTAATTAAATAGTTTTCTAATGGTCACACATTGTGCTCAATGTTTAGCTTTGGTTAAAGCGTTTAACCAGAACGCCGTTCACTAGAAATACAAATACGGCCATAAAAAGTGTAATATTCTCTGCTTTGAAAGAAGCAATTTTTTTATGTTATTAATGACTAAAATAATGGTAGAATTGGGCATTTTTTGTAACAAACAATGATTGCCGCATTTTTTTTAACAACCTCTTCATAAACGAAGAAAAAGAAAACTTATAGAAACACTCGATTTTCGATTCATAGCATGTTTTTTATTTCTTTCAAAATTTTATGCAATTTTAAAAATATGATCGAAAACAATTCGTGATATGTTTGTTTTGGAAATGTTCAACAAAAACATAGGCAAATCCAGTGAACCATATGATGGAAAGCTATCAATATTAAGAATTGAAAAATGTTATAGTATTGATTTAGTTAAACATACAAACACACACACACTTGTGTCTAAATTAGAATTGCAAGCAAATGCGAACTCCTTTAAGCTCATAGTGTTTACATAGTAAAGCGCAATATTGTATAAGAAAAATAGAAAGTGAGAGTTTGGTTATGATAAAGAACATGTTAGCATTTCATTCAAATGCGTTAACACTACCAGTGCTGTATATTTGTTAGTCGAAACTAATTTAAAATTATATACCGTATAACTATTGCTGTGTTATAAAAATAATAATGCTTTGGGTATTTATTTTTAAATTAAACTTCATATTTAAACAAATGGAGATAGATTTTTGAGAGATGACATCATTTAAATTAAAACAAAAGGAAAACTTTGTGAATTTTGATTAGTTTCACCACTTTAAGCATTTTATCCAAAAATAAAAACCACTCAACAAAAAAATTCAATATTTGAAATTTGTTATCCCTTCACTGTCTTTCAAATTTATAAAGCTTTCAATCCGTTTTAATAAAAAAATATAGGTTATTAAACAATAAAAAAATATAATAAAATCAAAAAATACTGTAATTTTAATTTATAGCGTTGCTTGAAGTTGCAGTTTGTTTTTGATTTTTAGCTCTTTTAAAATAAGCAATAAAGATGAACGAAACATCATTTATTTTTATTAAGTCGGAAAATTTTATCATAAACTAGATTTTATTTTAAAATATTATTTTTCTATGTTTTTAAAACGAGCATTGAAACGTATAGAGTATTCCACATTACAGTATCTTTAATATTATGTTATTAATGTTATTTTTTTGAAGATAACATTTTTAATTTCATTTCGTATATCTTTTTTCTACTGAGAGTTTTAAAAAATTTGCATAAAAAGTTTTAGTAATATAAATGTTTTCGTTTCTTCAATATTGTCATATGAATATAATCAAATTTTAAAATCGTTGTCCACAAGAAATTTCAAAAATCTGTTTACGAACTATAAGAGACAAAAATTATAAACCATTTTCTAATTCAATGGTTGCATTAAAACGTATAATATATCACAGCACTGTATTATAATGGGTTATTTTATTTAAAAGGTTTCGATTTATCTTAATTTTGATGCCTATTTCCGAACTAAATAAATATTTCACTTAACTCTATTAACTCTTAAAATCTTCAATATCTAACGTTATACTATGTTAGATAAATTGTGCAGAGAATTACATAACGGATGTATCATTATTAAACCTTAAGTAATGTTTTAGTAATTGTGCAATAAGTTTCAGTATTCTGATTCAAATTAGTTTGATATTACTCTTATTTCTCTTTTACTTAAAAAAACTATACATACTAGAAAAATTGTGATGATTTATTATGCCATTATTAAATAAATATCGTATTTTATTTTTGAAAATTTTTAAACATTTATTTACATTACAGAATATTTAAATTTTATGTAGAATTTGATTTTTACTATTAAAAATTTAAATAATATGTTATGTATATAACAAAAATATAAAAACGTTTCCATAAAAAAATTATTTGTTAATCAGTGAAAGAGATAGAATGGAAAATTTTGAAAAGAAACTTCAATAGAATTTTAAGAAAAGATCAGTCACGTAACAATGGATGATTGATTGAAATAATCAATTCTTATTTTTCGAGGTACTAATATGGGAATTAAATAGTAACTCATATGACGGCAAGTAGTATTGAGTGAACCAATGGTTGCAATGGTTGTTAATGAAAAGCCAAATACAGGAATGAGTTAAAAACACAACTTTAGCATTGATCGCTTTTAGTGATCACTTTTATAGGCATTGATTCGAGTTTGGAAGTCAAACGTTGTACTGTAAATGTTACAGTGCCGTACTGTACTGTATAGTTAGCTTTAGGTTTACTGTACGTTCAACAAAGAATATTTCTTTAATTCAGTTGAATACTATTGTGCTATCTTTTGTTGACCTCCATCTCTCCCTCTCTCTAAGTTATACGATCGCCAGTAGTATTGTTGTGTTGATCACAGTTTTCTTGTCCATTAGCTATCACTACGATGTTTGTGCTAACTTTTAGAAAAATAAGCGACATAAACAAACGGACAATTGTTTTCATCTTTTACTTTTGTCTGCTGTTATAGTTATTCTTTGATGTCAGTTCGCAAGTATGTTATTGACTAAGACTCCACCAAACGCTATCCCTATGCCGAATGCGGTCTTTATTTGGTAAACTTTATTTGCTATACAGTGTTTGTCCAAATTGTATTTTCTGTCCTTTAGATTGCATTCAGGCATGAATATATAAAGTTATATTCTTTCTTCTTATCAAAATAAACAAATAAAACTACGAGTGCGGGCAAAACTAAATAGAACCTAACAAATAATTTGACGGCATTTCCTTATATTTTATATATATTATGTATAATACAATGTTCATGAAATATTAACCAACCAATTTTTCTATTGGATTTTACGCTTTTTTAGTTGAATTATATTTTTCTGTGAGAATTTATTTTCCCAATATTTTCTTATATATACTATATTTACGAGTTTCGTCAGTAGATAAACAGAAAGCGAAAAAATATCGTAACTTATAGTCGAAATAGTTAGTGAATAATGTGATCGCAGTTATAGACTTCTTGCAAATCTCTGTACGATTCGTTTGAATTATGTGCCGCTATTCAGTGCGTATTTTTTGTTTTAAGTTAAGTGAGTAAAGTAAATGCGCATCACATACTTTGTCAAAAAACGTTTTCATCCTCAACAACATCCCTCACTGTCGCCATAGTAACCGAATAGAATGTTCGCAATAGGATGCCTACATAATAACCAACGCATTGGAGAGTTACATTAGCCCGCTATACACCATGTATTGAAATACTGTTATGTGTACTGAATGGAGAGATAGAGAGATAGACGGAAAAGAAGGAATAAAGTGCGAAGAAGGTCATACTTTCTTGTTTAGCAACTTAAATATTCTTGAAAGTCAACCCATAAGTAAGATATGGGAAAAAGTATTTTGTTTTAGAAGATGTAAAGCTGTTCCTTTCGCTTAGCAAATGACAGTTAAATAGTGTTCAGTGTAACACAACAGCTGTGCAACGATTGTTCGCTATCTTCGCAACATCTTCTAACCGTTACTTTTCTTTAACATCAAATCCATCGCTAAATCTTTTATAATGATTATTAACTGGAAAACGTAATGCTGCACCTTATGGTCTAATTAGGTGTTAATAACATTAAACAACTTCCATCACGACATTCTATACGTAAAGCAAAGCGTTATTTCTTCCAATGTAAGCGTAAGTCTGAAAGTTAATGTTTTAGCATTAATTTGCATTTTGTTTGCGCATTTCTTTCATATAAATGTATTAGTATTATCTACCATTGAATTCTACGTTTTTTATATCTTTAAATTTTTCAATGTCTGCATTCTTATGTGTTGACGACACACGTGAAACGCAAGAGAGTTTCATTAAAATTTCCTGAATTGTTTCTACAATAACTCCGACAACATTTTTAACTCGAATCACAATCGCGAAAAAAAAACCGATCACAAGCCGAAGCGAACAAACATAATAGAGTTTTTTGATGATTGTGAGCATTAAAAATAGAAAATGATTTCTGGATCACTGACATGCCTTTCAAATGAAAAATAGCATATTTACAAAAAACGGAAATTTATTTGAAACTTTTTTCAACAAATAGAAAAAAAAGAAATGGTATTGAGAATCAATTCTGGTTAAGAAAGAGAGAGAAAAAAACAAATTACCGGTATATCACAGACATATAAGAAAAAAGTGATAAACTGCAATACAGGTCAGAAACATTGCGTCTCATTAGCGAAGAAGAAAGACGTAGAGTAATAACTATTTTCTTCGGGAGTTAGAGTTAAAGTTAGGCTTTCACTAGTAATACGTTACAATCTATTTATCTAATTCCGTTACTCGTACAGCGAATATGTATGTATATTCCTGTATATGAACAACGTTTATGGTTATTGAACGTAATTCCTTCATGTATAATAAATTATTCTCCGCTATTAGTAAATCTTCTAATGCTTTTAACCGAATTTTTTCTTTGCTGCATATATGACACGCATTTTTTGCATTTATTATATTTAAATTGTCATTTATATGTTAATAATACTAATAATTTATGTATTTTAAAATTTTTTCTGAATTGTTTGACATACTATATATCTATTACATTATCATTGCTTAAGATTTTATGAAATGACCCAAAAAATTCAAAATAAGTGTACGCAATCATTTATTTTCGTTATCGATAAGTATCATTACTTATTAGTTTTACATTGAGCCGTCAAAATGTAACTGAATAGCTCTGTAAGCGATGTTTATTAAATTTATATATACGCAGCCAACAAATACATAATTAGTGTCAATTATAGTGAAATTTTCTTTTGTGAAGTTTAACCGACGTTACAGTTACTGCGACTTTTCTTATCTATTCATTTCAAATGCACAATATTTCACATTTAAAATATTAGTTGTATTGCTTTTATTACTTTTTACATCGAATATTCTGCATTATATTCTGCGTTAGTCTATTCGCCAGAATTCTTTTGCTCGAAATGTTTGCTAACATTTTTTGCCAAAATTTTGTTTTGCCAAAAATTTGATTTCGCAACACAATCGTAAGTTTGAGAATTTATTTAAAATATTATAGAAATAAAACAATGTTTATTATTTTAAATACATTTTTTAATTAATATTCATTAAAATTTTTATGTTTCTAACTTAGCAAGAAAATAAAAAACTGAAAAAATTGTTATTACAATTTTTAATTTTTTTGCATATTATAAGCTCATAATCATCAAATTTAATCTACTTTTTACCCAAAAAATTACAATAGAAAAATAAATAATGGATTTTATGTTTAAGTTGTTCACGTTTTCTTAAGGTTTATCCTTAAAAGATTAAAATAAAATATTCTTTTTAATTAAAATTAAAGTTATTCTTTAGTTTCAATCCAATCTGGACACTACACACGTTTGACTTATTATTTTTATAGCAAACAAGATCGCAAGCTTTATTAAAAAATATAAATGCTAAAACTAATAGATTAAATAAATTTAAACCTAAACCAAAGTTTTTCCATTTGTATTCACAAGCTTTTAAGATCTTATTTTTATATAACTTAGACTTTGGGTTGAATTCTCTAACAATAAATTTCGTAATTAAACTGAGATTTATTTTATTTTTTCATTAAATTAAGTGCTTTAAAGGTGAATGATAAGTGTTTTATGTTTTAGCTGTGCATCAATTATTTGCGAAAATTTCTAATCATATTAAAGTTTTAAGAATTTACATACGAATTTAAGATTATTTTCATAAGCTTTTTCAATAGAATATATAAATTTATAAGATATAAGATTATCCTATCATTTGTAATGATGGAAATAAGCTCAAGCTTAAAGCAATAGATTTTGTAACTTTTATCGAAACTCAATTTGATTATCGAATTTCCCATCTCTATTGTTGTTTAACTTAAGCTCCCATTCTCATCATTACTGAAGTAATTTTGCAGTAATCTAATCATTTGTTATCGAGAATTTTTAAAATTGAAACTTAAATTAAAAATATTTTCTCGATGTTTGAAACAATGCATAAAAATTTTTTAAAAAAATTTATTTGATATCATCATATTTAATATAGAATGTTTTTTAATAATTCGCAAATGTTATATTTAACATTTTTAAATTTTAAATCTTTTCCAGACATTTTAATGTTTGAAGCTTTATTAGGCCATAACTTTGCTTTCTTTTAGATTGCAAGATTAATTTGCACAATACTTTAAATCGTTTATTTTACATATTTAATAAAACTTTAAGTAAAATAAAATTCTGTATATTTTCATTAGTAATTTGTTTTGTGAATTATAGAAAGGGTGTTAAAAAACTTTTAAATTAATTAAAAATTGTTTATATTTATAAAACAAAAATTTCCGACATAAAATGCGTTGAAGTATTTTTAAAATGCAATGAATTTATTCAACGGAAACAAATAATAATAAGTTAAAAAATAACTATGAATAAATAAATAAATAATGAAAATTTAATCTTTTACTTTAATATTAAATGTTATAACTATTTGTATTGATTCATTGTATTGTTATGTATCCTTAAAAACATTGAAAATAAATTATTAGTTTGTTTGATAGTTACCAGTCCTATTTTTCATTTATTTATTCATTTTCTATCGAAAGCAAATTCTTGCACTTTCAAGTGTGCTGTGACAATGAACAAATGAGCAATCATTTTATTTTAATAGTAACTGGACTGTAAATCATACCAAATGCTTTAATTCTAAGCCTTTATTCTAAACTATGATATTTCTGTACAATAGAATCGTACACTCAATGACCTGGACATGAGTAGTATTTTTCAAAAATTAATGCTTTTTTATTAAAATAGTTATTTAGAATTTTTATTTAGCATTAGTCTATCAAATGAAAGGTAAATTAAGTCTACAATAATGCATTAATGGTGAATTTTATAAATGATTGGCGCCTCTGAATAGAGATCTCCTTTTGTTTATTCAAAATAAGAACTGTGTTCACTAAATTGCGTGATCGAAAATGAATTTTTGCAAATGTTCAAAGCAATATGGGTTAGTTTAAAGTTGTGCATCCTTTTAAGATTATAGACTTTCCATTTTAGAAAGTTTTAAATTGCTAAAAAATTGTGTGCTTTCTTGTGCTTATTTAGTTCAATAAATCTAATATTTCATGAAGCAGTATAAAATAATAGTTTTAACTATTTTATATTAATTTTCGAAATTTTATTATTTATTTATTTCATTTTAATATAGCTTTTCAAAATTTAATTAGAAATGAAAACTTTCCAATTTTAAAAGGCAATCAAGTCATAAAACTCAAAATTTTCAACATTTTTAGGAACTTTTTGAGCTGCAGATACTAATTTCAAACATTTTTGAAGTAAATAAAAATATACAAAATTATTTTCGAATTTAGGATATTTATAATTTCTAATTTCTGAATAACAATTATTAAAATCCTACATTTATTATGGTTTTACGTTAAAATTATAGTTTCAATTATTTTTAGTTATTTTAAATAATTTTTAGTTTATTCATTGCCTCATTAATTTTAAAAAGGCATAAACAAAAATTTAAATTAATCATTAGGGTTTTAAAACTTAAATCTTTTATCGCATATAGAAATTATTATAAAACTAATGCTTATATTGATTTTCTCCCAAACTTTTCATTGCTTCGTTCTATTTTAATGTACCATAAATTTTAAAAATCTCATAAGATTAAAATGATTATTAAAGAAATTGGGTGACAATATTAAAAACGAGGATTACGATACTTGAATTCTAAAGCACCAAAACATCTATTTATAACACTTGCCATAATAATCATAATAAAAATGATAAACTCCTTATAATAAACTCCTTAAACCAGTGAATACATAAAACCCAATGTATATTCGAATATTTTCAGGCAATTAATTATAAGATTTTATTTTACTCGAAAATCTAAAATAAACGAGAAAAATGTTTATAACCAAATGTTTTGTTGTTCTCTTATCAAAACACATTTTTGTCGCATAACTGCTCTGAATTTTTAATTAACAATTGTTTAATTAATAACAAATTAAGTGATACTGCACAGTGATCTTACAATATGTTTCATATTATGTGTGCGCTCTTTAATTAAAAAAATTCATGATTAATATTTACTTCGTATAAATATTTCATATAATAATAATAACCAGTACCGCTGTCACTGGTAGTAACTTCAATATAAACTACGAAGAAATAAAAATGACAGAACAGATTGCAAATAGTTAATCCTTCGAGAATTTGCTGTAATTATATAAGCATTAGCGAAGGATACAATCAGTAATCCATCTTAATATTGTGCGTATATCTATGTATTGCTAGCAAAGATGATTAGATTTTTTTAAAATGATCATAACATGCTAAAAATTGTAATATTTCTACACTTTTGATAATGTTTAGTAAGATGTAAATGGAAATGTGCTGATGCGTCAAAACACGAATATCTCTCGTTTCACCGTATTTCGCACTCAAGTTAATATATTGATGGCAAAGAATCATTACTTTCTATAATGTTCAACAGTATTAGATTAGATATTTTTTTCTGCTTCTCTATCCAACTATATTTCAAGCGATTTTATAGTTTCATTTCGTTACTCTACTTTTTTATAATCGCTGGCAACGCCACGAATATAGCGTTAAAATAGCTTAAAAGCAAAAATGTCTCTATAAGATCATAAATCTAAAAACATATCGAAAGTATATCAAACTTATTGTCTGTAGTTCTTCACACATCAGCTAAATAACGCTGCAGTGAAGTTAGCTTTACGTTGAAAAAAAGTATATCCACCACTATTCTCAAGATCATTCGTAGACATGTCATACTCACTCTTTCTTTTAATACCTCGCATATGTCGTCTAGTGATAAATTATAGCGATAGTGTTATATTGTATACGGCATACCAATAGTTGGGTATAAATTTCAATTTTTTATGTTCGATAATTTGCTGCCAATTTTATTTATTTATGTTAACGTTTTTTTTTCTGAAAAAAGATTTTTTTTATATTCTTGTATATGACGTATAAAAGCGAAAGCAAACAAAAATTATCATACATATTAAATATATTAATGTTAATTTCCAAAGAGTATTATAAGAGTTTTTGCATAAAAATAAGTAAAATATTTAATATTCCATGGAATTCTAATGTCAACTTTCGCCGACTGAGACCTGAATTACGAAATTTTAATATTTTGTTTCTATTTTTAATGTATACAGTACTGCGTAAATAATTTTTGCAAAAAATGAGAAAATTTGAATATTTCTAATTCAATAAAAAAGACAAAATTCCATGTAATATTCTTTTTTTGACCAAAATCTTGCGCTAATGTAGTTTAACAAAATGTTTTAGTGTTTACGTATATCCAAATGTGTAGATTATAGTGTGTGGATTTAATATCAATATCCATAACGAACAAATTAAATGAAAAGTGCATTGAAAGGCATTGTTCATTAATGCAAAAAAAACAAAAGCAAAGAAAAAACTATCGGTCGTAACGGTTTATTGCCGATACGAAAGCCTAAAGAAACGAATGTATTGTACGATAGAGAACATTACTCTAATATGACTTTATAACACGTATATGCAGTTTTTTTCTCTGTTATCCTCTGGAGTAAAATATGAAACGTACTGCACTGTTGTATTGATTTCGTGATCCTCTTTCTCGGAACTAATTTCTTTGGAGTTTCCGTTTTCGTTCACTTATAACGAAACAATACTTATATAATGTTTCAATCCTTACAGAAATTCAAGCTCCGATGAGAAAGAAGTTGTTGACTAATCTCACGGCGCGTATGATAATACTGGAATTATGAGAGAAAAAGATGTTTGCGCTGAGAAAAAGTAATGACAATTATTAACGATTCTGGTGTTTACACATAGGATTTATTGACTATCATTACTAACTCGTAAATTGTTTTTGAAATGACATCGTCATCGAGCGACACAACCAGCAGTTCAGTGACTGGTGCGTCGCCCAACGCAAACAAACTCGCTATATCTATGGTGGCCGATGATCCGTCAACCATTAAAAAGGGGCTGTTGTGGCAGCAAAGAGATAGATTTTTTAGCCGATGGAAGGAAAGATATTTTGTGCTCACTAAAGATTACTTGGCGTGCTTTAAGAAAGGCTCTAAAGTAGGAATGTCTGAAATGGGAAGCTTTATGTATAAGGTATTGGTATTTAGCTCTACGTTTTGCTCTACGTTTTTCATTTATTTCTTTAACTAAAAGCGTAAACTATTTCTTTTTAAAATAGTTAAACTTAGTTGAAGTCGAAGGTCTTAATTGGGCTGACAAGAAAAGAGATGGTGTTATAGCTATACGTGTAAGTATTCCTTAAACAAAAAAAACGAATACTAAATATTCAAAAGAGGATTTATTATTTAAATCAAAGCGTAGATAAATGCACTGATTTTACCGTACATTAATTATTTCGCGAAGAATTCACGTTTTGTGAATTTTAAATTTTTCTCGAATCATGTAAATGAAAAAAATAAATATAATAAACGCATGCATAATAAAAATATTATGAAATGCTTTCTATTATTAAAATATAATGAATTCCGTGAACATATTTAAAAAAGTAAAAGTTAACACATTTATTACTAGAAAAGCATTTTATGTTAATATAATAAAAACAATGAGTTTTTAAATGATTCACATTGAATATCATAAATTAAATGCGGATAAAAGCTTTGAAACACAAACTTAACGAATTAGTTTAGGAACAAACAAAAAAAAGTAAATATTAATTAAACATTTTGTTCTGAATTTTATTTTTCTTGGCTGTAGAAAACTTCATTAAAATAACTAATTTGATTATTGTCATTAATTTCTTTTTAAAACTAACTAAATTAATCGTATTATAAATTATTTAAAACTTTTAAAGCCAATTAAAGATAAATAATGAATGACAATATAATCATTGAAAATTGCAGTCAATTATAAACTAAATTGAATTATACTGTATTTATATAACCTTGCAATTTATTTAATCTGGAAATAATAATTTAATTTAAGCTTAACATATGTAAGCGAAAAAGTAAATTACAACTAAATTTAAAGCCAGTATAAAGAATACAAGAAAACAGTTCATTTCTTTTATTGTAAATAATTTTGAAAGCGAGACTTTTTTCTAACTCATAACTGTTTGAACAAATGAGTGAGTTTGTTATATTGTTCAGGTGGGAACTGAAGGACAGTTACTGTTATGGTCCAATTCTGGTTTAGATGAATGGATGTTCGCATTGAGAGAATCCGTAAATCGAAGCAAAGGGCGAAGAGAGGCGTTACGCAAATCTCAAACATTATTGCCTTCAATGACTGGCGGAGGAATTTGGAATAGGTTTCTATCTATTATTTATTTATATTATTTTTTTAAACACAATACTCATAAACAATGTTTAGTTTCGGAAAAATTGGTTTTTTAAAAAGAGATTTTGTGGATATTCGAACGCGCAAAATAAATGAGCAAAAGTTAACGGTTTATTATTTTAAAAAATTAATTTTTCTTTTTGCGATATCACTTTCCCAGAATTATTAAGAGATTAACAAAAAAGCTATGAATTATATTTAATACACTGTAAATAGCTTTAGGAATTGAGATTCTTATTTATTAATGAAAATCAATTCTTCTGGCGTTGAGTGCTAAATACTTTAGTTTATTTTTGATTTAAAAATGACAATTCATTAACAAATAACAGTTAAAATTTATACTTGTTTAATTAAAATATGTTTAAGCATCGAAACACAAATAAGTCATTATCACAAATTATTTATAAATTAATAGTACCATATTTTTATGAATTTTATTCAAACTTTTTTTATTGATCAAATTATACCTTATTTTCATTGTACCTCACTTACATATCTTTGCGTAAAAAATATCGATCTGTCTGTAAACTTGTGGTTCAGTCTGAAATGAAATGCAATTTGTTTAGATCTCTTAATTTTATATAGGCTTTACTAATCTAATAAGCATATCATCGAATTATAATATAATAAGATCATATCGTTTGATTACTTTAACGAACGAAGTTTAAGACTAAGTAAAATTATATTATTTAATTTTCAAAATATTGATTTAAAATTTATATCTCTGTTTTTCATTCTTTAGTTTTATAATAAAAAATTATCTTAAAAAATGACGGTAAACAAAAAATTTATCTCGACTATCTCTAAACTTGATTAAATAGAAGAGAAGAATGATTTTCGATTAGGGACTCTTAAAGTCTCTTATGAGTCAAACTATTTGATTCACGTTTTAATTGAGAACGAGAATAATTGTGTTACCAAAAAAGGAGACAATTTTATCACTTCATTGTTCTGTGTTTTCACCAACCATTCTAATGATGATAATAGTAAATTTAAGAAATAAAATGTTCCACAACTAAATTTAAGTTCTATTCTATTCAAAATTTATTTTATCACAAAGTAATCGAAGTAATAGAAAACTGAACTTTTAGGATGATTTTGATATTTTATTAAATTGTTCTCATTATTTAATATTCTTTTAATCATGAAAATAATTTAATAATATTATGTTATCAATATTATCAATATAAACAATATCATCCTAAAATGTAAAGTTTTCTATTACTTATATTACTTAATTGGTTACTTTGTGATAAATACTACATTACCCTAAAATATTATTATTTTTAATTCTACATAAGGCTAGCAAAATCAGGTACCGGTACCCGTTTTTTATGTTAATCTTTATTGTATAATAATTGAACATATTTTATTATTACATTGTTCTAAAAATGCATGCCATTTGCATAGCAATCAATTATACAGTACTACTCGCTAATGTTCCCTAATATCCATATTTGCGAAAATTGAGGCAAAAGCGTTTGACAATGTAATTTGTACTTGTCTAGCGATCGCTGAGTTTTGGAAAATTTAACGTTCAAACTGTTATTCTTCAGGTTTAGAAATATATATATCGTTTGCTTTAGTGATCGAAATATCAACAAAAATAAGTCTAAAAGCATCTCCACATTTTATAACGCATACATGACTTTATGCATAATATATGCGGTGTCTAAATATATTTTTGCACGAACCAGAACGCGAGAGCGATTTTTAGATAAAATGACATGCCATAAATTAATTATAAGGAATAAAATAATAGACTAGGCATACGCCAAAAGCGGATTTTTTTCTTCAGATCAAAATTCTGAATGTGTTCCGCTATTTAAGTGTATTATACGTTAAAGGCGTAATATAAGTAATTGAGAATAATCTTAGTAAATAATGATGGAAATAGATAAACACTGATATTTGGGTGTTATATTGTATTCTTACTCTACATAAAGCTCATAAACTCTTTAGATGTTCAATGCGTAGAAGAAATCGATACTGACTAACAATAAGATAGAATTGCTTTATCGATAGCCTCGGAAAGCACTATTAAAACTGTTTGGCAACTATTTTTGGATTAAATGGTGTAATGAATTGGTGCTTAAATAGCCTTTAATGCAATTCTGTTTTATAGTCTCGATTACACGTATATTTATCAGACATAAACCTACGCTTAGTTTATACAACAGTTTAAGCGTTAAATTAAAGGACTATATTTCAATTAAATTTTATAGACAAAAGCTGACTTCATTGCATTATACGCTGTCTGACAGTCCAGTTGGAGTATGCAATACTACTTCAAGACTGCAAAGAGCGACCAGCGCTGATTTTTCTAGTTCTGATGATCCTAATCGTCAATTAAGGTCAACCATCCATCACAATCCAACTCCAGTACTAAATCGACGTTTTCAGAGAATATCAGGTTTGCTTATTTAATTTCTTGCGTTGATTGATAAAATACAGTGCGTTACAGTGCCTGTAAGCAACCATTTAGGATGTGAACCAAATTGTTTCATATATTACTTTATTTATGCTACGCTTGCATGTAATAAATGAAAATACACTGCGATTACAATTGGTTGCGTTATTGTTTGTTCCAGTGCTTACAAATATTGATCTAAGCTTTGAGAGCGCATCCGAACGCGAGAGAAGATCGTTGGCATCTAATAATGAAGACCAACACACGCCTCTCACACGCACTGGTTTGCCACGTCTGGCACCGCAATGTGGTGGCGGTTTCGCCAATTCTGGTGTTAACAATCAAATTGGAAATCTATCGCAGAACAGTTCTCTCCAGTCATTGGCATCACTTGGAAGAGCAAACACGTGTGCCATTAGTAATCAATTAAACAAACCTTCTCCGCGATCGCTTCAGGTTTCGCCCGCTTTGGCGCAGCGTTCGCTTTACGCGCAGCATATTCTTTCGTCGCCAGAGATAATTGGAGTGAACACCACAGACTCGAGACATCACCAAAACGCTAAATCAGCGCTCAAAACAGCCACATCAGAATTCTCGTTCATTAGACCTGATTCTCCGCTTACACTGCCTCACAATATCCGATACTCAAACGCTAATCAGAAAAAGCCGCAGTATTATCGTTCGCAAAGCTGTCTCGAATCTCAGCATCAAAAACTACAACAGCATCAAAAAATAGTGGCGAATACAGTAAATTCAGTGAATCGATCAAACTCTTCTTCAACAAAGCTAGCATTAGAAAAAATGGCACATCAAACGGCTCGTCCGAGCAGTATCTATGGTCAGCCATCATTCGCTGATAAACCATATGCCACTAATAAAGGAAATCAAAATAATTACTATTGTCCATCAGATGCTGTGCCTTCGCCTGATAGAAACCTAGCATTCAGTGGAAATGGTCACACAAATGCTAACTTTAACAAAATTGAAGTGCGAGACACTAAGTCTATGCCAAAGAGACAATTGCGACAATACAAGCAGTCAAAGTCGGATACGGTATTTGCAACTACTAATAGGCCTCACTCTCTTAATAGTAACGGACCGGCACTGCAAGCACGCGAATCGATAACCCCTGACAAATTAATTAACAAACACAAAATGCAATCTAAGGAATTATTTGCAGTGAGATGATCAATACATCACTCGATCCAACTCGTTGTTACGTTACAGTGCAGTGCGCGAGCACTACAGTATAGCGACGTTATTCACCTTATTATAATCCATGGATGGAAAAAACGGAATAAAATCTATTAGCGCATGCATAAGTATGTGTATGTGCCTTCAATTTAAGCTGAAAATTATATCATAAAAATATAAAAAGTGATGTGAATGACAATAGCCTACACTAAAAAATATATATAAAAATAAAAAATTATGCACTTTTGAAATTTCATACATTTTATACGTGTATTGTTTTTGTAGTTCAGTTTCTCTATACTAAAAGTTTTTCAAGATTACACCAAATAACAAACAAAAATTCTTTATAATTCAAAACAAGATAAGCTTATACATTGTTTTTATAGATAACAAAACAAAACGTGTAAATAAAATACTTAATTATGTATAAATGTATGTAAAATAATTGGGTTTAAAGTCTAAGTTGACGTGTAATGAATTTGTAAATATAAGATTAACTAGTCATTGCAATTTTATTGGAAAATTAAGAAATATAAGGTTTGTGACGAACGCGTAAAAATGTTTATATTTACTGTTAAAACGACTTTTATCTTAAGCCTATATAAAAGCTAATTATTAAAAGTATTATGTAATTCTAAATAAAAATGAATGGTATATCATTAATAAGGACGCGACGTTAATGACCTTATTTTTGGATTTTAAGGCCTATAAAAATGACATTAAATTCGTCAAAAATGACATTAAAATATGACCATATTTTTTACAAAACGATTATTTTTAAGTAAATTATTTCAAAATAATATTATTCACAGACAAATTTATAATACAAATATATGCTGAAAATTTATATATGGTCATAAGGGACATAAAAGTGAAATTTTTGAAACGTTTAAGTTTCATATGGATGCACGACATTATATTAATTTACCAAAAGTCAATAATTTTAATTTTTTTATAAACAATTTTTTTAAAAATTGTAATTTTATTTTATACTAAATTAACTATTTTTCTCGATATATCTTAAAACATTAAAATTCATTAATTTTCTTCGGTTTAGTTTTGTTTTTAAGAATATGACCTAACGATTGAAATATGACTTTTCATGAC
>JAQGAW010001802.1:0-17424 GCA_034698025.1 Phthiracarus crinitus
ATGTTAAAAAATTGTGCATCAAAACCGATGAGTTTTTGTGACCCCTTTAAATTTTTGTCAAAATTTTAAAAAATTATAGTTTAAATTCGATGAGTTTTTGACCCCCCTCTAAAAATTGAGAATTCCAGAATCTGACCCCCCCCTAGAGGTTCCGACCTTGTGTAACTATGATTATAAAGAAAAATTGTAGTGTATGTGAACTACAGGTCACCACACTTTTAGTAATAACTTTTCTAAAGCTGTTATGATTACTGTATTGTTAGTCATTCACGTGTGTTCACTTAATATACGTATTACTTTATCATCACTTTACTGTGCTTTTCAAGTTAACATTAAAAATAGTATTTTGTATAACTAAATGCACACTTTTATAAAAGTTGTGTGATTCCTAATATATACTTACGCTTATTTTCACTTACATGGAAATTGTGGTGTGTTCTCGTGGTTATTTTGGAACCATTCTTCCTCGGCTACAATTAATATAGGAGTTCCCATACCGCTCTACTACTACTACGTCTGCATACACCACAAAACTTAAATTGAGTTTAGAATGAATTAATTATTAAAGATTTTTTCGATGGTTAGTATGAAATAATGATCATTGTCGTTCATATTCGTTATATGTAAGCTCAATCCAATCCAAGACTATAACCATTTTTCAATTACTCAAAGTACCGTATATTCTAGACTAGTAAACGGTATCCAAAGTCGGGTTTTAAACTTTTTAGAAGAAAACCCAAACAAACAAATAAAACATCGATTTATACCATAAAACTTATAAAAATTTACGCAAAATTTTATAATATCACATTTTTATATAACTTAATAATACTTAATTATTTAATATAATTTTATATTTTAAGAAAGGTTCACTATTTGTTATATTTTTTAAGAAAATTTAACAAAATTAGTAGAATTAAAAAATATTTTGATAATCAGGTCGGGTTGGAATCGGGTTCGGGTTCAAGAATTCTAACGATTTACTAGTCTAGTAGGTGTATATTCAATAAATTATCAATGAGTGTGGTCTGTCTGTCAATTACAACAACTAATGCTTGGTTACAATATTTTTATATTAACGTACGGCAGTATCACATACACAATTTTGCATAAATTAACTTACATAATGTATGAAAGGTTTTTTAGAAATACGGTTTTGTTAACATATTGACACTTGCAATATCTTCAAAATCTTTATACGGTATAACTTTTCAAAGTTGAGGTTAATAATTTGAAATTAACAAAAAAGTTTATTATTAATGAAAGTTATAATGAAATTACTTATACAGTACAACAAAATGGCAAAATGTCATAATTAAAAAACATTTTTAAAATAAAATTTAAATGACGCTAAATAATCTTCAAACTAATAATCTTCAAAAGCTTCGCTGGGAATAGCGTTTTGTAGATTTAATTCCTGAAATACTTGGTAAGCGGCTTCCAAGTTATAATTATTTTCTTCCAAACATTTAACGGAAAACGGTTTATTCATTTTTGTAGCGCTCATGAATCGCTGTATCACTGATTCGTATTTGTTATCCGTTATGTTCACTGTACGCACTAAAGGTTTCGAATTACTAGATGACGGTTGAGGAGAGATCTCATTCATCACTCTATCAACCGATGCGTTACTTTTTTGACCATATTTCTGTATCTGTTGCACAGTTGTGTTCGTTAACAGAAGCATATCATTCACAATCACGAAACCTGCGCCTTGCGGTACAATGAAGAATGTTCGACAAAACGCTCGCAATGGCTGATTCTTCTTAAGCATTTCTCGGAAAACGCCATTCACTACCACTGATATAAAAAGATTGGTACAAAGGGGCACATCCACGACAAACGATTCGGGATAGTGTTTCGTTTTCGGCATTTCGCAAAGCAAAGACACAATATTCACTTTTCCAACTTTTAATAGTTTATTGCGTTGATTCGAGTCCTTCACACGTAAAAGATTTCTACTTTCACGAATCATTTCATCCGGAAATTTGTGACTGCTATTGAATTTTCAAAAAAAAATTAATTAAATATACGAATCATAAACAAAATTTAAGGCAAAATAGTACTTATTGTCGGGACGAGAGATGCTAAGAGAAAACAAAGCCTGATCGTGATATGCTTGAATCAATTCTTGTCTATCGTCCGAATCGTAAATATTATAAAATGCTTTGAAAAATCCATCAATGAATTGTATATAATCCTCTTTAATAAAACCGGGCTGTAATTAAATTAAAAATTATTTCTTTTCTTTATACTGAAAAGTATGTAATAATCTAACCAGAGTTGCCGGTAAATTTGATGTTTCCTGGACATCAAAACCTATGGCTGCTGGCAATTCTTCGCCATCCTATTTAGCAAATATTGAAAATTACAATGAAAAATGGAAAAAAATTATGAAAAGTAAAATCTTACCAACTTTCGTAGTTTCGAGAATTTCGAACGAATAAAACTGAAGAAATATACAAATTAAAACATAATTAATAGATAATATTTATAAAAATTAAAACTTAGCGCAATATTTAAGCACAAAAAAATAATAAATTTGATATATGATGTTAAAAATTCAATATAAAATAGTGTGATTAATAGAGTATACAGTATTTATAATAGGTATATAAACATTAACCGCATATAATAGGAAAGGTTCCATATTTTTGTGACCATTTATGAAATATCTGTTTTTGATACTAAAATTCGATCCAATATCGTGCCTCTTAGCGTACATATACTCCTAATACTGAGTATAGCCGCCGTCTTCGGCTGACGATATGCAAAATCAGACATGTGTTCGCCGATATCATTATGTCATATATCCACGCAAATAACTTTTCATAATTCAAATACAGTATTAACTTTTCGTCAATATTAATATCGATACTTAAATATCATCGGAGATACATTATTATTAGCTCCCTTTCTTAGAGAAAAGTCGAGCTTATGAATTTGAGTTTATCTGTCCATCAGTCCGAGTACTCTCATCGCAGTTTAGCTTAAGTAGAGTTGCCATTGATTAACATTTGCTTTTGATTTAATAAGCTTTCAACGTAACCCATAAGGTAAATGATTTAATGACTATTAGAAGTAAGCGTTCTATTAATGTGACGTTTCTTTTTTTAGGTTTATGTCATCTTCGTTTGGACAGATATTTCATTTCATGAGTGATTTTCTTAAATGTACGAGATTTTTAAGAAACAGGTAATATAAATACGGCCGAAAAAAATAGTTTTAAATGTCACTTAGTTATTATTAACTGAATAAAATTAATAATTTAAAAATTACATAAGTTTTGCGCTTACGATAACGGATGTAACTTACTATCAGCGAACAAAAATAATTAATCGAGTAAATGAAATATAAGAAACAAACGCCAAACCTTATATAACTGGCTTGATCTCCAAATGACTCACAAACAGGATTGCCATCCAAAGCCAGTTCTAATAATTCCAATCCTTTTATATTATCCAATTCAGATGAGTTTCGAATCTGCCATTAAGTAAAATAATAACGTAATTATGCTTCAAAAAAAACTTTCTTTAAAAGTTTATAATTACTTGATTCATAGATATATCCATAGCTTGAAGAAATTTACATGTGTTCGCTAACGATAAAAGTGGTTCTAAAGACGTTAATTTATTGTCGCGTAAGTTTAATCCAACAAAATCTGGTGTGTTATCGATAATAATTTTAACGACCATTGTTAACATATTTGGTCGACTTAAGGACACGTAAAGACCCAATTGTTGCAAATTAGTGTCTTCTCGAAATTTTGATAAATCCATTATCTTTAGATCGGAGTTATATCGACCGCTCATAATTGTTTTAACAGTTTCTGCTAATTCTTCGTTGATAGGTGTTGGAGGCATTGCGCTTCTGTTCACTAATATTAGTAATTTGAATCCAAGCGGTGTTGAAATTCTTCGAGTAATACTTCTAAGCGTATCGGCGGTATCGGCACCCAAAACATGGAACACAATCGCGCCATTTTCGGTGTGATACTATTATATTACAGTAATAAAATTAATTATAATACCTAACAACTTTTAAGTAATAAAATTATCAAAACCAAACTAAAAGCTAACATTACAGCGGTTGCCCAAATGTACTCGTACTTATTCCGAAACTACTCGAACAACAGTTTAAGAAACGGTCCCCTTTCCATAACTACTCGAACGCGTTCCGTAACAACTCGAACGCTTTCATTAACTATACGTACTGTGTGTACAAACATTAGACGCAAAGCTAACGGTCACTTCACTTATGCTCTAAGCATTAGTCCAATGCATTGGTCAACTGGTTTGTACGTATAGTTATGGAAAGCGTTCGAGTTGTTACGGAACGCGTTCGAGTAGTTATGGAAAAGGGACCGGTTTTCAAACTGTTGTTCGAGTAGTTTTGGAATCAGTTCGAGTACATTTGGCAACCGCTGTATTTAATTATACAAAAAATTTAATCTTTTGTACCGATATTAATAGGATATTAAATATTAATTTTAAGATGTTTTTTTTATCTTTTGCTGTTTTTAACTTGATAATTAAAACTGTTTAATTTTAAGTAACTACAAAATATTTTATTTAATAAATTAGTGTCAAATTGATTTTTGTTTAACCATTTGTTGTAGACATCCATATATCCTTTGCTCCATTTTATTTCTTGAAGTAATATATTATACTTATCTTGATTTTTCAGAACTTCATTTATAGTTAGTCTATTTTCTGGATTTTGACTTTGTAATGATATGAAATTCAATAATAACTTTTTAATCTTTCGCCATATTTGACTTTTTTTAAGATCATAATACAAAAATTCCAAAATATTAGAATTGGCTATAACTTCCTTAACGCTGTAATCAAGAAAATATTGATTTAGGTTATTAACCATTTATTAAAAGTAACTTATAAATTTTATATATATTATATTTTTTATTGTTTTAAATTTAAAATTTATAAATTGTATCATGATCCCGAGTCTTTTAATTGAAATACGATACTAAGTCTCCGAGCCTTAGCCTTTAATCCTCTTTTTGAAGTGCACAAAAAATAAGTAATAAAATTTGTTTACTATAATAGTAATTATTATTCCATTTTTGATTTAATTTTCTCAGTGACTCTTAATTATAATACACTTATGGATTAAACTTTATGGGTTATAAAATTTATTTTTGAAAATTTTTTATTAATTTTTTTGAAAATTTTTTAAATTTTTTTAAAAACAATTAATTTATAAAGTTATTGCCTCATTAAAGAGGCATCACGCTTTATCAGGCGGAATTCAAGCCTAGTGCCTGAGGTACAGTCTCAAAATTATAAAAATTAAAGCTCGAGAATGAGTACAAGCCTAAGTCTCTGGGAAAGATTCTAGCTCTAAAATGCTTAAATAATCTAAATAAATAACTGATATTGTTTTTTCATTAGAATTTTTAAAAAATATCTTATTTAAAGAAGTGTTTAAGAATCGCAATAAGCATTTTCGTATTCTATGATGAAATTTTTCCACTTCTATTTTGTTTTGACAGTCAGTATATAATCACTTATTCAAGAACATATTAAAGTTTAAAAAAGGCGTAATCGTAATAATTTTAATAATTTTATATTCATCATTTAATTAAAAGTTTTAAAGAAAATATATTACTATCGGGTAAAGTAAGCATATCTTTATTTTCTTTTTTATTTGGTCTTTCCTATCATTATTATACAATTTCAAATTTAAATAAGTATTTCTGTTTTCGCTACAATATTTTATTACTAGGCTTAGAATATATTCCGTTATGCACAGTAAAGGTTAATATTTTATAAATAATAACTTAATTAAAGACATAAAGATTTAGTATTGAATTATTAAAAATAAATATTATGTAACTTTTAATTTAATTCAATAAAACATTATTTATTGTTAAATATAAATCTTATTGATAAGCAAAGTTTTGTGTATTCATTTGAGTTTTAAAAAAAATAATTTCAAGAACTGTTTCTTAATTATTTTGCTAATATTAAATAACACTAAAATTTTAAATGTTAAAATAATTAATTATTTAAAATAATAAAAACTTACTGTTCTTTCTTCATTAAGAAAATATTAGACATAATGACACCAATACTAAATACATCAGACTTTTCATTATACTTTCTTCCATTCAATACCTCTGGTGCGATGTATTCCGTTGAAAGGATTTTCGAAGTGTGTGTCGTTGAAGTCAGTGAGTGGTATGTGGTGAATCCGAAATCATTGATCTTAAGAAACTTATTCCCATTTGAATGTTGCTTAACGAGTATATTTTGTGGTTTAATATTCGTATGTATTAAAGGAGGAGTTTGTGAATGAAGATAATTGACTGCCTCTACGATTTCCAAAAATAGCTGACAAACGATATAAATTCCAACAACTGATAAACCATTTTCATTAGTTTGATTCAATTCATTATTTAATTCTTGTGTAAACATAGCTAAATTAAATTCACATAAGTCCATTTGTATAAAAAGAGTACGATTTGGTGTAAATTTGTAGTTCCCTGACTCAATTTTTACTTAACTTCCGTCTTCATCGTACCGATAATCATACTTATAAACAACATTCTCAATCCACGAGCATTTGTATTGAACCACATTCTCACTCCCAAGTTTTGACCAAATATTAATTACGTTGAATGTATTATCGAAATATTTTTCAATATTATCTAAAAGATATTTTCAATATTATTATATTTAATCAATATGTTCCTTAACTTACCCATTACTCTAACTTTTTTTATTGCATAATAAGTCTTATCTAACTTGTTATAAGCTCTATAGACACGATTGCAACTTCCTTTGCCTATGAGATCAAAATCATAAAATTCTCGTTCAAATCTGCCAGTTTGTAATTCTTCTTGATTAACAGTAAAAGTATTTTCATTTTTTGAAACAAGCATAACTTTACTATTATTCTCTAAATTAAAAAAAATCATAAATAACTTTAGTTTAAAAAATACAAATTAATACAAATTAATTACTTTAATTGTCTCCAGAAAAGCTGCTGCACTGAATCTCTTCTTCATTTTTAAATGAATTTAAAATATTTAATATTCTTTCATAAAGAGTTTTATCTAATGATTCTAAAAATTTGTAATGCCATAATAATTTGTCTCCAATAATCATTAAGCAATTAGGCCTCATTCTTGGAACTGGTAAGAGACAGTTGAGACAAATATCTTTAATATTCTTGAATTTTTCTTGTATAATATCTTCAACATTATCATTTTCCCTTTAAAAAACAAAGTTTATAATTTATTATTTTATTATAAATTAGGATTATATTTTTATTACTTATTAAGTTCAATGTTGAACAGTTCTCTCACAATAATACCCAAACTATAAATATCTGCTTTGATGTCATAATGAGTTCCATTAATTTCTGGAGCTCTATATGTTTTAGTACCGATATATTTTGTGTGTGGCTGATCGATAAACATATGATAAGTTGATAGCCCAAAGTCAACTAATTTTACGCATCTGTTATTAACTCCATTTGTTATCAAAATATTTTCAGGCTTTAAATCCCCATGAATTATGGGTTCTTTAAGTGTGTGTAAATAATTAACGGATTCTAAAAGTTGAACCAATATTTCACAAGCAATACTGAAATTATTTGTTTTAATGGAATTTTTAGACTTTTCAACTAATACGTTGATTACATTAGTTAGAGTAGCAGTGCATAATTCGGTTTGAATATGAAGAACTAAATCATTTTTGGAATTAAATAATAAACTTTGCGGATCTATAAACTTTAGTTCGGAATCATGCATATTAAGGTAGTAATTAATTTCAACCCAACTACCTATATATTCAACAACGTAATCTTTAAGTTTAGACAAAACTTCAATTTCTTTTAATGATTTATGTTGATGCTTAGATTTAAAAGGAATTTTCTTAATTGCGCTTCGTTTGTTATCTTTTATTGAATTCACTTCGAATACAGTAGAAAATCCACCTTTTCCTAAAATTGCAATTTCTAAAAACTCCATTTTATATCTACTAAACATTTTCCTAAAAAGGAAAAATATTTTTTTTTATTTTAAAGAAACTTATATTTGAAACTGTTATTATTTAAGTAAAATTAAAATTATTTATTATGTGTTATTTATCTATCAATTTTAGGTGTTTATATTATTAATCAAAATATAAACTATACTAAAGAGTGGCTTTTTTCTTTTAATAACGATATGAGGCATTTTAGGTCAAGTCCTTCAATAGAAAGGGCTTAAAAAGGGTTAGCTATACAATCAAAATATTTACTTCCTAGTGTTTAAAATAACTTTGATGCACATGCATACTGTATGTATAGTTTAGTTGAAATATAATCATAATAATTTAAAGTGAAAAGTAAGTTTATTTTACATTTATATTTTAAAAAATTATATTTTAAATAAAAGTTAATAGTATAATTAAAATGCCTAAAGGATTACTTTCTCTAAATGAAAAATTAGAGTTAGTGAAGTGGTGTAGTGAATTAAAAGTGAGTGAAAAAAATTATTTAGTAATTGTGCAAAAAAATTTTGAAGAAAAGTATAAAAGAAAATCTCCAACGAAAGCAAGTATTTTATATAATTTAAAAAATATCGAAAAATTTGGAAACGTTGAAAATAGACAAAAATTTGCTCAACATAAAAAATATAAAGTTACTGATGAAATTGTTAAAAACATTAAAATATGTTTATGTGAAAATTCTGGTCAAATTTCAATAAGAAAAATTGGTAACAAATTAGGTATTAATAAGGAAACAGTTAGAAAAATTTTGAAAAATGAATTAAAATTATATCCGTACAAAATTCAATATGTACAAAAAATACCAGAAAGTAGTTTTACCAGTTATTAGCAATAGGACTGAAAATTTTTGGCCACCTTATAGCCCAGACCTTAACCCATGTGACTTCTTTTTATGGGGTTATTTGAAAGATCACGTTTTTAAAGAAAAAGTTGATAATTGTTATCAAATGAAAAACAAAATTCTGTTCGCGTGTAACAATATTGACCAAGAAATGTGCAAAAAAGTTATAGAAAATTTCAAGTTTCGACTAAATAATTGTGTTAGAAAAGATGGAAAACATTTTTCACTCGTCTTAAAAAAATCTCCTTTAACCCCTTTAAACACTAATATATAAATTTAAGTTAAGATTTGTTGTACTTTTTCATATTCACACATATGTAAAATTTTCTGTATCGTTATTAAAAGAAAAAAGCCACACTTTACTTAGCAATTAATAAAAACATAACTTTTTTAAAAATTGTTAATAAAAACTAATAAAAGTTATACCAATTAGAACAAATTAGGACATTACTAAATTAAACTGACATTAATAAATTGTTTTTTTTATTATCAAAAATAAAAAATAATTTTTATATAAAAATTAATGATATTAATTGTTTACGTTTTTGTTTTAATTTTACAACTTTACCAAAACATAGGTTAGGTTAGGTTAGGTTAGGTTATTTTAGGTGAGGTTAGGTTAGTATATCCCCGTTACAAATTATAATTGGAAAAAATTCTAGACAGATGGTTCTCAAACTATAGGCCGAGACCCGAAATTGGGTCTTCAAATGTAAAAAATAGGTGTCAAGAATATTTAAAATTAACATTAGTATTTGGACGCAAGCTATAAATTTCTATTATTTAATTAAATCTATTTTATCCCAGTTTGTACTAATTAAACATTTAATATAATATTATTCAAAATATAATTATCTTTTTAAATAAAATTATATATTATATAATATTTATGATTTAGCGGAAAGCTTATTAAATACTAATATTTTTTAAAGATTTATTATCTAATTAATCTTAAATTAGCAATTTCTTATAAATAACTTTATTCAGCACTTTATTGATTTGAGACAATTTATTAAAAAACTTACTTTTATTTCAAAGTTTTAATTGAAGTATTAATTTGTATCACCAATTATTCTATAATATGGAGCATAATGATAAACTTATTTATAATATAATACGCACTTTAAAAAAATGATGAGTTTTTTTAACATAATAAAATTGTGCTTTATCAGAGTTCACTTGTGTATAACTAAATCACTGTTTAAGAAATGTAATCGTAAAATATAGCAGAAAAACAGTTTTATAGCATATAACTAAGCAATAATTATCTTAATAATACTTATATAAACTTATCATTATGCGGTACGCTAAAAATTATTCTTTAGTTTTAAGTATAAAATTAAATTGAGTATAAAAGTAAGTTAAGGGTTGATTTTTTGAGACGAGATTTGTTTTTAATTTGAGTAATTATTTGGATATTTTTATTTATTATGTTTAAATTTAGCCAAACATTTATTAAAATTTGTTTAAGGAAATCCAAGGGGTGTCTAAAACGGATATCTACTACATTAAATTTTAAAAAGTAGACAAAGTCTACCATGAACAAATGGAAAATAATTGAACAAAAACATTGGTCAGTAGTAAAATATTTATCCAAATAATCAAGTGATAAATAACCTTTAAACCTGAGCTTAATGCTGAGGCTGATTTTTATGACCTGATACTAGAGGCTTTATTAAGGTTAGTTCTCTAGTCTCAGCCATTTTGAATTTTTTTTGATGAAAAAATAATCTAATTAATATCGATTGACATAGTATAACGTTTTTGCTAACTAAATAACATTAATTAAATTAAAAATTACAATAAATAATCAAATAAAATGCAAATAAACCTCTCGAGCCTCCATACAGAGGTTCTAAGGTTATCTTAAAAAAATCCTAAACTCAATCCTTATGTTCAGCTAGAAAAAATGAGAACCTCAAGGCTTAGCATAAATCAAAAATTCTATCAATATACTAAGTCTAAGCATAAGGCTCAGGCTTAAGCTCAGGATCAGTCTCCATCGTAGGCCTTCTGATCGAGGATAAAATTGCGTTTTTTTCGTAGTGCGCTTGCGTTAACTCTTACGCTTTAACACATACAATTTTAGAGTTAACGCTCTAAGAAAAAATGCAATTTGTTCCTCGATCAGAAGGCCTTTGGTCTCCATAGAATTTGATAATTTTTCTATACGCCCATCACTATTCAAAACAGATAAATATTTGTATTCTAAATATTATTGTTTAAATTCGACATAGTTTTCCTATGAGCGAAGAAAAGACTTTTATAAGATAAATGTTTAATAAAACATTTTTAAGATTATATTTTGGCTTATCGCTAATTACTCGCGTGTTTTTACTAAAATATTCCTACTATTTCGTTAATATTTTAGCAATTTCCATTTATTAACTGAAATAAAGTGACTTTTAAATCAATAAATTTTATGGAACTCAACCCGACACCAGATTTTGGATATATTTACTCTCAAATAAGTGCAAAGAATTAATAATCAGTATCATACTGACAGGACATAGATTTCATTTCAAAACAATAGCCGTGTAAAAAATATAGAAATCATCGACGATTAAAAGAAATGAATTAATAAATTTTTTAAAAATTTTTTATTAGAAAACTATATTTTTCTTAATAAATGTATATAAATGAGCGTATATATATTTCAAATATCTTTTGTCTGGTTAGTGATACACAAAAGTCAAAAGTTAAAGAAATCTCCTAACTCTTAACCTTAACTCGTTTCAATATCTTAACTTTTAACCTTTGACCAGTTAAACCAATTTTGACTCAAGTTAACTCACTTTTTTAATTCGATATTCTAAAATTAATTCAAATATCAAATATGATTAAAATAATACAAATTAATTAAATTAAATTCTAATTATATTTTTATAATATAAATTTATAGCGTGAAAAATAATTATATTTAAATTTTTTATTAACTTTAAAACTAAAATAATTTTTCAAATTACTCGATTTCTTAATTATTTAATCATAAAAACTGATATAAAAAATTAAATAAAGTTAACCTGTTAACTCGGGTTATTCTTAAAATAAATAGGGTTAAGAAACCTTTTAACTCTTAACTTTAATTCTTCCAACTTTTCTTAACTTTTAACCTTGACTTTAACCGGTTATACGGTCAAGTCAAAAGGTAATCGGTTAAATTGTGCATTTCTAGGTCGGGTTTATATAAAGAAATTTTAATCGATATATACAAGTCTATTTCTTTTCAATGAATGTTCGCGTGCGCTTTCGATGCGATGATCTCATAGAAGTATTGCCGCATAAAAACAAGAGAGTTATTGAACGAATTATTGATTTTTCTAGTTATGTGATGAAAATACAATGATATAAGTTAAACTTCAAATATTCAAACAATTTTGGTTAAACCTTAAATATATATATTGTTTAATATTAATAAAAGTTTTAATGGATATCATATTTTGTCTTCTATTGTAAACGTATTATTTAACAGTAATAAAAACTAATTATTATTATGTAGATAAAAATCTATTTTTATGTAGTATTTTATTTTTATCGCTCATAATAAATAGAAAATACAACCATTTATTACGTTATGAATTGAATAACACGTAAATTATACAGAAACGAGAATTGATTTGAAACTATAATTAATCATTTATTTCTATTCGCTATTAATCACTTGTTCTTATGTCTTAGATTAATAAGTGGTCAAATTTGTTAACAAGTAATGACTATGTCATCATTAAAACTGAAGAATTGTCGTCGTCATCGCATTCCGGTGCATAGTCGATCAATATAATAAACGACGTGATAATTGAGCGGTGGAACGATAGAGAAAAAAGAATAAAATGTTAGAACAGAAGAGTTTGATTGAAATAAATAAATTGAAGAAAGAGAATGATATGATCAAACAAAAAGTGAAGACATTGTCGGTTGAGCTTAAATTTTTTAAGGAACTGATTATAACATTTATGGGAACTGATAATATTAGACAACAGTAGTAAGATGGTTGGTCTCAAAACGCTGCTCCATAAAAACTGAGGGTGTTTTGCATTACCAAACATTACCACAAACAATTAGTTTACCTCAATAAAATTAGCTGAAGAGTTATTGAAGTGTAACTTAACCTTAGTAGGTACAATTAAAAGTAATAAACCAGAAATTCCTGCTATATTTCTTCCAAACAAAACTAAATAAATCGGTTCAAGCATTTTTGGATTTTCTGGAAACTTAACTTTAGTGTCTTACGTTCCCTAAAAAATAAGCTGTATTACTTTTAAGTTCACAACATCATGATAAAAATATAAACGCTAAAAATGGTATTCCAGAAATAATTGAGTTTTACAATGAAACTAAAGCTGGAGTTGATGTGTTAGATCAAATGTGTAAAGAATACAAAACAGGAAGGGTAACTAAAAGATGGCCTATGTGCCTGTTCTATTGTTTATTGGATATAGCAGCGGTTAATTGTTACACAATTTTTTCACACAACATGTCTGAAAAATTAGGAAATAATTTGCCAGAAATTAAAAATAGAAGGTTTTTTTTTAGAAAAATTAGGTAAATGTCTCATTGAGCCAGAACTTTGTCGACGCTATACAAACAAATTATGTAGCCGTGATTTGTGTGCAAAAATTAGCAAAATTTTGCCTGAAAATACAGTTAAAACTCTTAATAACCAAAAAATAATTAGAGATCAAGAAATTAAAATAAAACAATCTTATCCTTATCTAACAAATAAAAGATGCTTTCTCTGCAAAAGAAATAAAGACAAAAAGACATCTATCAAATGTCAGTCTTGCTTTAAATTGGTGTGCAAAGATCACAGAAAAATTTATTGTTCAAATTGTGACAATGAAAATTTAGACGACTTTTTGAAATCATAGATAGGTTTTACTGTAATCAATATAAATGTTTTTTACTGTCTATTATATATCATAGACAATAAAAAACTCTATTTTTAATATTAATCATTTCTAAATCTATGTAAATTATTTCAAGAAAATTTTTAAATTTAAAATTTATGTTTTATTCAAATCTTATTTTCTGGTTTATATTTGGTTTTATGTTTATAATGTTAACATTGTTAATATTTGAATCAATATCTTGGAAGTTCAAAGAAGATATCGAAGAAAATTAAAAGATGAAGAAATATGTAATATCAAAAAATGCGTTATATTAAGTTAAATTTTAACTATGAATCATTAAATCAAGAATTTTTAAATAAATTTGATTATATATTCCATGAAAATTACATTTAACTATTTAATATGTTAAATGAGTAAATTTATTATATGATTTTGTGAAATATTTAATGCTAATATATTTATGATAGACATCAGACAAATAAAAACATATTGAATGTCTAGTATAATAAAACTGTTTGTATAAAAACCTTTTTTGTTGTTTATTTCGTTATTCTTTCACATATAATGCATTGTATACAAGAAAAAATTATCCCATTATACTTTATGAGCAATTATTGCGAAAAGCACTTTCAATGCTTATACATCTAACTAGTCATGCGCAGCACAATTTTATGTGATATGTTTTTATCCCATTGTACCTGTTATATATTTGGTTAATTTGAGAGTTAACTGATTAATACGAGTCTATTCTCACTTTATAACATTTAGAAATTAGGTGCTTACTTTTGTAGTAGTTTGATGGGCAATGCATTGTGGAAGTTGGGATAAATAGCTACCCATTATACTTTATGTTTCACAAATTTAGATTTTCTGCTGAAGTGTTAAAACCAACTGTAGTATAATTTTTCTTTCACATTTTAATATTCTATTATTTATTATTTATTTTTAAATTTTTCTTTTACTTATTCTTTAAAAATTAATTTTAAATATAATTTCTTTTATAGATTTTTAAAAAAAATTTTAATATTTTCTTTTCTTTTCCTTTTGCTTTTAATAAAAGAAAAAGTCAATTAATAGATAAATTTTATTTTTACCTTCAAATGTAAATACAAAACTAAATAATACCCATTCTGTGATCCCGTCCGATTGTATATTTATGAATTTTTAATGATAGAGTTTAAATCACAAATTAAATAAAATTACAGTTTTTATTAATTAATTGTTGATTTTGATATATAGGATTAAGTTGATTAAATTTAAATGTAATTTTTATTGTGGAGTAAATAGTAAAGCTATACAATCATTATTAAAATATCATTCTGTTTTGTCGATTGTAAAACTAAAACTTAAGTTTATTGAACATAAATAGTAATATAAATATTAATCTTTGAATGATTCATTTTCTAGTTAAATTTGGAATAATATTAAACTAAAAAAATTCAATTATAGAAATTTATTCCCATTTTTTACATAATATATAAATAACATTTTTGATATATATATATATAATTTTGAAAAAATTAAAATTTAATATATATTTAAAAAATTTGTTGATCTAAACATTTTTAAAAACATTCAATTAATCCATATAAAAATGTTTTTCATGCTTTTTTATAAAATGTTAAATTGTGTGTTCGTTTTAGTGTTATATCCATAAGAGTTTTTTAATTTAAATTGCATTTCCATTTCTATTTTTACTTTATTTTTTATTTCAATTACATTTTAAATTAGATTATAAATTAATATTTATTTAAATTACATTTCAATTTCATATATTATTATAATATTTGTTTCAATTGTATTTCTATTTCAATATTAATAATTTGTTTTATTTTAATAAAAAAGGGTTTTGTATATTATCGCGGACTAGTGTTGTATCGCTTTTTGATATTTAATTAAAAATCAAAATATATTATGAATTTTAATTTTGATTAATCAAAATCAAAATACAATCAAAATAGAATTTATAATAGAAAGGACAATCAAAATACAATCAAAATGATTTTAAAACTGCTAAATACAATCAAAATACAATTCAAATAAAAATTTTATTAAAAAATCAAAATTAAATTAAAAATCACAAATATTTTTAATTTTTGTTTTGATTTTGAGCAGGAAATCAAAATTAAAATACAATTTAAATTATAATTTTGATCAAAAGCAAAATCAAAATACAATCAAAATTGACGATTTACTAAAATCAAAATCAAAATACAATAAAAATGATTAATATAGAAAAAATCAAAATTAAAATACAATCAAAATTCAAAATATTAAAACGATACAACACTATCGCGGACCCATTGTTAGCGCGTTACGCTAAGATTACTAAAAAACTAAACAAATCTCATGCTGTTAAACAATAAAAAGAGTAAATAGCAGTAAAAATAGACTTACAAAACAATTAGTTATTTTAAAAACTTTAAGAATAAGCATAAACTATAGCGTTGATGATCTCATCAAACGGATTTAACTCTCGGTTCTTAATCGCTTTACGCCACATTGCAACCGATAAGTCAATAGACAAATTTTATTTTTTAAAACCACCCGACGAAAAATTTCTCTTCAAAGCTCGCCATTGATATTCAATGTTTTGCGTATGAACTTTTGTAATCGGATCAACAAAATTCATTTTGTGATTTACTGTATAATGCTTATAACCTTAATAAAAATTCAATTTTAAAGCAATTATTAAGTTTATATTCAACCTAACCTTACCTAACCTAACCTAACCTAACCTAACCTAATAAAACTTAATAAAACTTAACCAAAACCTAATCAAACAAAACCAAACATAACTTAACTTAATACAAATTTATGAAACCTTACAAAACGTAATCAAACCTAACAAAAACATAAGAAACCCATACAAAATAGAACAAAATTTTAAATCTTACCATATTTGTCAAGACAATCATAAGATTTCTACATATCGCTAATAATAACAGACTCAGGCAAAACATGTTTTTGGATATAAGGTAATAGGGTTTCAGTGTCTCTCTTATTGTTTTTACATATTTCCAATCGAATTTCACTTTTTGGGTTCTCAGGTGTGCCTAAATCAATCAAACCGAACACCCATTGACCATTAACTATCCGTCCTTTATTATGTTTCCATCCTTTTAATTAATTCATATTTACAATTTCCGATAGAGAACAAGTATGTCAGAATTAGAATAACTTCAATCGATAGTTTTGAAGTTTCAAACCATAAATTATCTCTAATGGTCTTTTTAATATATGTTCCGTTATGTTTGAATTTAAAAAGACCTTCATTTACTTTTAATTTCATTGTTTGTCCACAAATTTCACAGTTTGGTTGTTTAATTTAGCCCTTAGTTTGTCTATCAGTTAATACTTCTTTTGATAACTTAAATAATGTCCACATTTTTATAATTATCAGAAAATACTTTTAGAAAACTACTTTTATAATATAACATTGTTATGTAGCGCGAGATAAACATGTATTAGAAATTAGAATTTAAACATTTGCTTAACGCGCTAACAATGGGTACGTTAAAATATACAACGCCCGTAAAAAATATAAATCAAAAAGTGAAATTAAAACAACACAGTACTTGTTTTAGTTTAAGCATTGATCGTTGAATGTAGTGTTGTTACAAATTTTAAATATGTTCATCGGCATACGGCATACGGCATACGGCATACGGCATACGGCATACGGCATACGGCATACGGCATACGGCATACGGCA